>LPNX011003468.1:38814-77662 GCA_001517045.1 Pseudotsuga menziesii
CAGGGCACATAATCATGCCACATCATCATGACACATTATCATGCCATGTCATTAGAATGCACTTTTTGACTACCCTGTGGCAGCTTGAGGGAGTGCCATGTGGCACTTTAGCCAAAATTTTCCCTGTTGGGGCCAAACTTCAAAACGCAATATCTTTTGCATCCGGAGTCCGTTTGACACGCCGTTTGCACCGTTGGAATCGGCTTGACGAGCTCTTTGACATGGTACTATTTTTGTTGCAATATGATGATTTTGAAAATTGGCCTTTTTAGATCCTCCCGGATCAATCCGGATATCCAGATCACCACGGACATCCTTGTTATTGATGTTCCGGACAAATGGGGTATGTTGCTTTCTAGGAAATGGGGTGCCACTTTGGGAGGATCAATCCAGATGGATTGGACATATGCCACCGTACCAGCATCGGAGTTTTCACTTGTTAAGTTGTATTCTGAAAAGGAAAAAAGGCACCATGTTGAAAACCCTCAAAGACCAATGAATGAGTATGCTTACCACACTAATGAAAATGGTTTCTATCAAATCAACTCCACCTTCTTGGAACCCATCCAAGAAGAGATGAAGACCAAAAAACTTAGTGAGTTGTGGAGAATGAATTTTGATGGTGCTTACTCTAGAACGGGCAAGGGGGCTGGTGTTGTCATTATTTCACCAGAGGGTAAGGTTTTCACCTTTGCTTTCAGATTGGAATTCGAAGCAACTAACAATGTGACGGAGTATGAGGCACTTCTACTGGGGATTGAGATTGCCAAGGACATGGGGATTAAGTTGCTTAATATTAAAGGGGACTCTGATTTAATTGTCCAACAAGTTAAGGGTCAGATTGCATGTAAGTGTCAGAGACTTAAAAAATATAGAAATGCAATCTGGGATACAATGGAATACTTTGATGCCCTTAACATAGAAGCAGTCCCTAGAGATCAGAATAGTGCCTCTGATAAGCTTGCAGTGTCAACGTCAACTCTTCAGCCATCGGATGAGATACTAGAGGGGGATTGTCCTTTAGAGATTAACTTCAGACCTTTTGTTCTTGATAATGTTGAACATTGGCAGGTCTTCAAAGACGATGAGCAAATTTTGAGATTCATTCATAATGTTGATGAATTCCTAAACTTTAAAGTAAATGATCAAGAAGAAAACAAAGAATATTATGGAGAAGGTGACCAGTTTAACAATCCTGTTCCACGTGGTCTAGTTGCCTTAGAAAACATCTTTGATAGACAAGACAGAAGAAAAAGCAATGTTGAGTAGATGAAACCGGGAGATTACATTGAAATCAACATTGGGATGGAAACAGAGCCGAAAATCATAAAAATTGGAAAAGGTACTTCCGAAAAAGAAAGGAATAGCCTCATAAACTTGGTCAAAGAGTATAGGGATGTATTTGCCTTTACTTATTACGAGCTCAAAGCTTATAGGGAAGATGTATTTCAACATACTATTCCCTTGAATCCAGAATGTAAAAAAGGCAAGCCTTTCAGACAAAAACTTAGGCAAATAAATCCTAAGTTAGCACCAATCATTGAAAAGGAGTTAGAAAAGATGCTAGCAGCAGGAATAATAGCTCCTACGAGACATTCAACGTGGTGCTCTAACTTAGTCGTAGTTAGAAAGAAGAACGAGAGTATAAGGATATGTATAAATTTCAGAAATCTAAACATAGCATGTCAGAAGGACAATTACCCCCTCCCCAACATGGAGACCCTCCTCCAATGGGTCACTGGATCAAGCATGATGTCGATGCTAGATGGTTTTTTTGGCTATGATCAGGTAGTCATTCAAGAGGAGGATAGGCATAAGACCACTTTCACAACTCCTTGGGGCACTTTTGAATATCTGAGAATGCCCTTTGGCCTTTAAACGCAGGAGCTACTTTCCAAAGGGCCATGGATTATGCGTTCAAGGAGTTGATTGGCAAAATCATTGAGATCTATCAAGATGATCTCACTGTTTTTTCGAAGGAAAGATCCAGCCATGTTGGTCATCTCAGGCAGATTTTCGAGTGATGTAGGAAGTATGGTATTTCTTTGAATCCAGCTAAGTCGGTGTTGGGCATAGAAGAGGGAAAACTCTTAGGGCATATCATTAACAAGGACGGTGTCAAAATTGATCCTGAAAGAGTAGAGGCCATAAGAAAAATTCCCCTCCCTAAGAATGTTAAAGCCCTCCAGTCCTTCAATGGTCATATCAATTTTATCAGAAGATTCATTCCAAACTTGGCTGAATTAATGAAACCCATGCAAGCCTTACTCAAGAAAAATGCCAAGTTTGTGTGGACCATTGAAGGAAGGAAAGCCTTTGATGCTATAAAGAATGCCATTACCAGGTCTCCGGTCTTAGTCATCCCAGATTACGCAAAGGATTTCATGATCTTTTCATTTGCTTCTGAAGACACTATTGCGGGTGTGTTGCTCCAAAAGAACATTGAAGGGTTTGAGCAACCTATAGCATTCATGAGTAGAGCCTTGCAGAATTCCGAACTAAAGTATACCATCATGGAGAAGCAGGCTTATGCCTTGGTTAAATCTTTAAAACATTTCAGGACTTATATCGGGTATTCCAAGGTTATTGGATATGTTCCCCACACTGCAGTTAAGGATATCCTTTCTCAAAAGGATTGTTTAGGAATAAGGGGTACATGGGTATCCAAGATTTAGGAATATGGCTTTGAGATAAAGCCCACTAAATTAATCAAGGGACAAGGCCTGGCAAGAATGCTTACTCAAAAGAACGAAGAAGCCATTGAGATGATTGCCGAAAATGACATCCCTCAGCCTGCCATGACTCTTGCCCTTCAAAACCTTGACAACCATTGGTATTCAGACATCATTTTCTTCCTTCTCCATCTCACCTGCCCTGATCACCTCAAAGGACACAGGCATAGGGTTTTGAGACTTAAGACTGCTAGGTATTTCCTTACCCAAGAGGGCCTGGGTTGGAGGAACCCTGATGGTATTATACTTAGGTGCGTCAACGAACAAGATTCTAAGAAGATATTAGCGGAGTTTCACTCAGGATTTTGTGGAGGCCATTATGCAGCAAATACAACTGCCCACAAAATTTTGAGAGCTGGATATTATTGGCCAACCATTTTTGTGGATGCTCACAAACATGTCAAGTGTTGCAAGGAGTGTCAGCTTTTCACTGGGAAGTAGAAGTTGGCAGCTCTTCCCCTTACTCCGGTTGTCATCCTTGCCCCTTTTCAGCAGTGGGGGCTTGATTTCATTGGCAAATTCAAGGATAACTCTAGCAATGGTTTTTGTTGGATTCTCACAGCAATCGATTACTTCACCAAGTGGGTAGAGGCCATACCCACTAGAACCGCCATCGAGAAGGTTGTTATTGACTTCATCGAGGAAAGAATCATCACCAAATTTAGAACTCCCCTCAAGATAACAACCGATAATGCCAAAGCCTTTAGTTTCGAAAAAGTCAATGACTTATGTTTCAAATATGGCATTATCCTATCCCACTCATCTGATTATTACCCATAGGGCAATGGTCTCGCTGAGTCCACCAATAAAAAATTGATGTCTATCCTCAAGAAGACTGTGGGGGATAATAAGAGATCATGCGATAGCAAGATTAAGTATGTTGTGTGGGCGGATAGAATCACTAAGAAGAACTCAACAAGAAAGTCACCTTTTGAGCTGGTGTATGGACTCACAGCTACCCTTCCGGTCAGCATGCAGATTCCGATCTTCAGGATGTTAAGTGAATATGGCACAAAACAGGCAGAAATGGAGCAGAGAATCAATCAGATTATAGAGTTGGATGAATCTAGAAGAGCTGCCCTTGATCAGTCACTCAGACATCAAGAAAGCATGAAGGACACCTTTGACAAGTCAGCCAGGCCGAGATCTTTCCAAGTAGGAGATACTGTTCTCTTATGGGATAAGAGAAGGGAGAAGCCTGGGAAGCATGGAAAATTCGACAGCCTTTGGAAAGGCCCGTTTATCATCCGCGACACGGCTGGCACCAATTCTTTTTTCCTTAACACCATGGATGGAGAAATATTAAACCTGCCCATGAATGGCCAACACTTGAAGCCCTTTTATCGAAACAACCTCCAAGATGAGCAAGGGGTCATCCCAGGGCTTTTCTAAACCCATCCTTGTTGTATTTTTGTGTGCTTTATGTTTTCTGTACTATATTTTTATGTATCATATCTTTGTAGAATGTTGTATCAAAGCTCTTTCCTTTTGTATATTAGCATCTGTATTATACTTCGCTTATATATGCTGAAAAAGAAAAAGTTTATTTCATGTACTTTATTTCGAAAAAAAATAAATTATTTTTTAGTATTTCATCATGGCATATTTTTATCATATACATGGACCTGAGACACTTCTGTTTACATGCAAGTACCAGAGATTCCTGGATTCTCAGGCACTCTTTTTGATCAATAGATCAAGCAAGTACCTGTCCCACAGTTGGAGCCAGATGTTACCAGCTTTTTGTACCATAGTTGGGTTACCTGAGGAGCCGCTGGTTGACAGACATGTTCAATGTCTGATTCCAGTGTATCGGTTGATCCGTCTTCATGTCTAGCCAATATTGGCTAGTCAGTTTTTCATTTGAATAGTTTTGACCATGGCCCTGCGGGGTTTGTAATAAAATGTGCTAGTAGGGTATTTTTGAGTGGTTCGGTCTCTTGAGATGTAGAATCTCAACTAAGGTACTCCAGAGAGTTTTTTGCCCTTGACAATTATGCTTTGCCTATAGCCGAGTATAACTGAGGAGGTTTTCTCCCGCTTCCTCCAAAGCTGAAATGCCCGATGTTGAATTTTGGGCCTTGGGGGGTTATTAGAGCCTAACTGAGTGTTATAAACCTACTAGGCATTGTTAGAATAGAGCATCGTCTTGTCCTAAGTCAATAGGACCTTTGAAAATTTTTCGAAAAAATATTTTTCGAACTGGTTGAAAATTATTTTTAAATTTTTTTAATTATTTCCCTAAGTTTTTAAATTAATTTTTCCATAAATTAAATAGAAAAATCCCGTTTGTAATAAGTCGGTCATCCGGACCCCGAATTCAGTGATTGAAGGCTCTAACCTTAAGCCAAAAATCATTCTTGATCGACCAGCCAGTCAGATCCAACTTTCAGATCATCAATCGGACACATAACACTCTTTTTCTCAAAAAAGTCATTTTTGGGGAAAAAATGGAGTTTTTATTAAAAAATGATTACTTTTGAGAAAATTAAAACTCTCCAAATTAATCCAAATTCAGCGAAATAAAAGGCTAAATGACATCTCGTTGGGCATTTATGATGATTGGAGTTATCATAACTCAGCTTCAGTCAGCATTCAGTGAGCAATTAATTTATATTCAGTTAGCAGATGTGTCATCTCCAGCTAAACTCCCGAATTTGATGAGATGGAGAGCATTTATTGGTCTGATGATTTGATCGAGGTGAAGACTGAAGTTTACACCTGCAGTGGCCTCTCCAAAGTTCAAACCTAGCTGTGGTTGCTTGCATACCTAAAAAGTGGTTCTACCTACATACAGACGCCTCTCCTCAAGCTCACGCCCCCTCTCTCCAACAGGGGCGTCATCACACGTGTGGGCTCTCCTTTGGCTTGGTTTGCAGTGTTAGGGTTGGAGTGGAGGCGCCTTGTCTAGGTGGAGGCCTCCCCTCACTCCCAGCTCTTATTTTTAGGTTTTGGATCTCAGGTTATGTGACCAGGCCGGTCAGGTTATGTGATTTTGTTTTAGGGTTTTAGCACTCTCTCATTGTATAAATAGAGGCTTTTTCAGCTCTATTATGATGGACTTTTGTAGCAGAGTTACTTTGAGAAAATTGTATCAAGCATTTGCTTTGAATTGTTAATAAAGATTCGACTTTGGAGGTCTATGAGCTCTTGGATGTGGTAGCTTTCTAAATGGTTGAGGTGATATTGTCTCTAACCCCTATTTCTTTAATACTTGTATTAGATCAATTGTTTTGTTAGCTCAAGAAGGCCATTGTTGGTTCGGTAGAATAATCATTTGTAGTTTCAATTTGATTGTTTATGCAAAGTAGATTAGTATCTTGATGGACATGAGTAATCCGTACATACGTAATGTTGATCATGATTAAATTTTCTTAGCATACTAGCATGTTATTTTGATCTCATGTTTGTATTGAGTTGTGGTGTGTTATCAGGCTTCACAGGTTGAAGAAGGGTGTGAGCTCAGCTGCTTCTATCCCAGGCTTCAAGCAACCATTTGAATCTATCATTTTAATTGCAGGACCTACAGGGATCGTCTTCTTTAAAATACAAAAAGAAAGTTGGGAGTCTAACTCTCTCTCTTTGGTTCCATCTTTATAAATTAATGTTCTTTGGTTACGGGTCACTTAGGAAGCCCTAGGTTACTTTTTTCAACCTTTAGGCTTCCTCCCCATTGCCTTGTTTAGCTTGCCTTTACTTCTTCTTCTTCGCTGCCCTCTTTTTACTTTAGTTTGCAGCCCCTTTTCCTCTTTTTGGACAGCCATCTTTTGCCCTAGTTTTTTGACCCTAGCTTTCTTCTTTTTTGGCAGCCCTCTTTTGTTTATTTGCTGCCCTCTTTTTTACTGTTTTGCAGCCTTCTTTTTGCTTTTTGGACAGCCCTTTTCCTTCATTTATGACAGCCCTCTTTCCCACCTTTTCTCTCTCCTCTTCTTTGGTTTTTCTTCTCTCTTTTTCTTTTTTCATTGCTGGTTTTTGCCCTTTTTTTTGAGTTTTTAGTGTGTAATTTGTCTTTAAAGTCTTAACTAATGCATAACGTTTACACTGTTCAAAGCTCTTATTTGCAGGAAGATTTGAGAAAAGCCCAAGGGCTTAAAGCAAGCAAGAGAGCAAGCGAGAAGTGCAAAAAGAACAAAAAGACTTTTCCCCCCCTTCGTTCATCCCTTTCTTTCCCTGTTCTTCCAAAAAAGACAAAGAACAAGTCATCATGATCATTGTAAACAATTAATAAAAAGGCTAGTGGGACCAAGTCTCCCATCTTTTCTACTTCCCCTATTTGGGGGAAGTGTGTCTTGTGTTCCTTTTCATGTTTTCTTAGTGTAGTTTTAACTTTAAGCACTTAGCTTAGTTCTTTTGATTAGACTTAGTTTTCATTTCCACTAATTGCTAGTTGTTCATTAAGTATAGCTACTAATTGCTAGATTAGACTTTATTAATCACACTGTAGTATCTTTCTCTTTAATTGTTAATCTTAAAAAGAACCAAAATCTCTTGAATCTCACCATAAGGTGGATCAAGAGTGCTCTCTGTCGGAGAGTTTAGTAAACCATCTTTGCTTTATGTTCATGTTGATTTCTAATTCAATTATTCAATAAGTAAGACTCTTGAACTTGCAGAAACACAAGTCAAGAGCACTCTCTATCGGAGAGCATCCTTAGTCTTGCATAATCCCTGCATTAGGCATTTAGATCAGATAAGACTCTTGAACCTCTGTCATAAGACAAGGTCAAGAGCGCTCTCTGTCGGAGAGTTTAATCAATTGTCTTAATAAAACTTTTCAACGCACACTCCCTTTAATTAATTAACTTCCTCCCCTTTTTGCCGAAGTATGCTCTGACTGATCTCAGATCGGAGTACCCAGAAACGGCACTGGATCTTTAACCCTGCAAGAGTAACTTAATTAAAACTTTTACCCCGTAACCAACGCACCGGCGTTGTCTCGATTAAATACTCAGGTAGTGGGCAAATTCCAAGTGTGGGCGCTTGGCAACCCAATCTGGACACAGTTGGTTAAGTTATTGAACACCTAGCTGTGATTCCAGACAGGTCTGTCATGTCTTCGAACGGAGCCACTGAAGGTATTTCCGGTTAGGATTTCTAGACACGTTAATTAAGAGCACGTAAAATCTTTAAAACCTACCAAGAGCATTCGCACTATCTAATACTCATTAGCTTAATTCCTAGACTTATCATTTTATTTACGCATTTTGTTGACTCCATAAGACACTGGTCCTTGATTAAATTTGAATAATTATCTATCTTGATCAATTGTCTATGGTTCATTTTAATTACTATCTCTGAATGTTTAGTTTGGAATCTCTGCTTATCTTTGCAATCTCTTGTTAGCAACGTGGATTGCTTTTGATTAATTGTCATTCTAGTAATAAACAAACACTTCTAATCATACTAAAACTCCTAAATAACACCCATCCGCATCCGCAACTAAGTAAAACACTTTAACCACATTGAGCCTTAGAAAACTCTTTGTTAGGGAATACCCCCCTTGGCTTCGTTAGGAGTTAGCCTAAACGGAGGAGCTAGGAGTAGGTGACAGTACCTAGCTCTGTGTTTGCCCCCAAGGTCACACCTCTCCCACTTTCTCAAGTGAGGAGACAACTTTCATTAGATTTCTGCTGCTGGTGTGCAATCGACGGACAACAGTAAGCACCCTCCAGACTGAAGGTGATGTTTTTGTAGGAGGAGAGGTCAGATCCAGCTGAAACTTTGTGGGATGGTCTGTCTGCTGATGCCGGAGAGATGGACTGTCACATGCAAAGGTTTGTTTGCCTGTAGGAGCCCTAGCGAATTGATCTGTGGTTCTGCTGCTCACGCCCCCCAAGCTCTTTGTTTGCTGATAGCTGCTCCAGATGAGCAAATTGATGGCTGATAGTCCCGGGATGCCGTAGGATGGGCTTGCTGAGAAAGAGGAAGCTAACATGCGGAGGAAAGACTGGGTTTTGTGGTCCCAACGAATCCTTTTGTGTTTTCCCCGCTACTTCCAGCTGCAAACGTGGGTCTGTCAATAATCCTTCGGAGTGTGTTGGATCTCCAGATACTGAAGTGTATGATGAATGCTGTGGATAAACCTGGATGATCTATCCCAATAGGAGACTGGGACAGATATCTCACTACGGAACCCTTGTTAGCTGAAGACACCGTCTTCAACCCCAACTGCCGCGGTTGCATGCTGTGATGCTGCTCAAAACTCCAAAATCAATCAACAATAATCATAGATATGTTCTTTGGTCGAATAACCCTTCTTAAATGGCTTAGCATGTACTTTTAGGGTTTGCATGTCACTTTTAGGGTTTTCGCTTTACTTTTGCTTGCATGCAATTCTAATTTCTTGTTGACTTTTAAGACTGAAGAAATAAGGCATGCATGCTACGCATGCTTTATGATAATAACTCTGATGGCCCTCTTTACTATGCCGATGACTGAATAATTGTCCTAATATGCTCTCAGTATTAAAGGCCCTTGGTCAATTCTCTATTTATAAAAAACAGAACATTACACAGATCCAAAATCACCCAGGACCACTTGTTGACCATGGTCAAACCTTCTTTGAGCAGTCCAAACTAATCAAAATAATGACTGAGCCATAAAACAATTGATCCTATATGCACAAGGAGTTAATAATGCTCCATTATCTATATTAGTAGCCCAACTAAAACATCAGTAACATATACAGTGGTGATCATAACAAATAAAAGTTAGGCTTGTATTAAAACCAATGTTGTCATACTCGAACTCGTTAAAGACTCGACTGGCTTGGGACTCCTGCCAACTCGCCGACTCGGATAAGACTTAGATAAGACTTGGCAAAGATTCGACAAATAAAAAAAATTCAAAAGATAATAAATTTTGTGCAAAAGAAAAAAATACTAATTATATTTCTAATCTATATAAGTTATAGCCGGATTCGCTAGCGACTATACAAATGGTCTCTTTTTAATGCTTATGTATAAACTCACCTAAATGATATTTAAAGGGTTCATGGAGGTTATCATTAGACATTATAGTGTTATTTTTTTTGTAATAGTAATTAATGCATTGTTATAGGATATTTATAATTTGTACTGTATTTAGAAAAATGAAATATATTCTATTACTCATATGAATGAATAGATTGTTATAGTAATGAGGTGCTTTATAATCAAATATAGAGAATGTTTTCATGTATATGATAAAAATAAAATAAAAATTGGATAGTAACCCTGGAAGGGCCTTACCCCCTTTCAATTTAATCCTTCAATTTAGTAAAGCAGTATAGTGTAGCTAAATTAGAAACATAAAGTACTTATACCCTACACGACCACACGAACAGATGGAGGAGGGAACCTGGACAACCTAGTATTCAACAACTGCATTGCCATCGTATTCGACGACTGCGTTGCGTTGCTGATCTCCAGATCGAAGGAATGAATGCTAGCAAGAACATAGGCTTGAGCCAATCAAAACCCACTGTTCCCCACGATTGACATTTCCCTACTTGATCGAAAACCGCATTCTAACCTTGCCAAGGCACTGGTGCTGCCATCGTACTTTCCGCTCTTGAACACAAACGTCAACGGCATGAGATGAAGTTTCTGTTGGCAGGAGAAAACAAACCATACGCATTAAAAAATGGCAAAAAATATTTTACATGCAGCAGATTTATAAATGCTTCAGCCGCTGCACTGTGGGTAGTTGGATCTCAATCCCTTTGAGATCCAACTACCCACAGTGCAGCCGCCGCAACATTTATTAGTATGCTGCATGTTGAATATTGTTCGCCATTAAAAAATTGGGTACATACCTGTAAGTTCGAGCCGAGTCTCCTCGGGTGTCAGCGAGTGGTTGAGATCCAACTACCCACAGTGCAGCCGCCGCAGCATTTATTACTATGCTGCATGTTGAATATTGTTCGCCATTAAAAAATTGGGTACATACCTGTAAGTTCGAGCCGAGTCTCCTCGGGTGTCAGCGAGTGGGATGAATTTTGGTGAGCGTCGGCAAGTCTCAAGATTGGGGGCCGAGTCTCAGTCAAGTACTCGCTTGGCTTGTGACTCGGGCAGATTCGGTAGACTCAGCGAGCCTCATCCGAGTCTGGTAACACTGATTAAAATAGTCTCATAATCCATCATAAAGTCCTAGGCATATGCTCACTTGCAAAACTGATTACCATGCTAAGCTAGGTGAGGTGAATAGAACAAGGATAAGTTCAAAGGGATTGACTTATTAGAGTTTAACTATGCGATTTTTCAGAGTAACAAGGGATACAAGGCACCACCGTGACAATAAGAATGATAGAGGACGCTAGGGAAAGTAAGTGTCTCACAAATGGGTAGAGTAGTTGGGCTGCCTTTAAGTAGACTCTAAAAATTACCCTTTTCACAATTGAATTGATTTGACTTTCATAACATTTCACATTTCACAAGATGACCTTTCTTTCACTAACCAACCTCCAAGGGTAGGTGCCCTGGATAGCCTTGCAGGCCTGTTGCAGCTGCAACTGTTCTCCCCAAATTTTTTCAAATTTTGGTCCCCTCCTCATAATCTAGTGTTGCTTTGAATCGTTTGGATCCGTGAACTTTCTGGTCATGCTTTAATTTTGAACGATTTGTTGAAGATTAACTCTCGTCCTGTTTTCGGAAGTTGCTTGTGTTTTGAAAATTGTGTGGGTCGTAGATTTTGAGTTTGGTTTTGCTAGTCGATCAGATCAATTGTTCTTTGAAAGGCCGCTATTTTGGAAGTAAAACAGGCTGTTGACTGTCGCTGAATTTAAAGCTGTTCCGAACACTTAATATTTTTCATAGATCGGGCATCAAATTATGTTTGAGTCGGAAAGTTTATCTACTTGTTCTCCCGCCGTTGCGAAGAGATAATCAGCTTTAGCTTCGTTATTCTTTTCTGATGCATATGTCTCAATCGGCTGAGTTTTTGTTTCGCATCGGAAAGTACTGTTACTTTGTTCTCCGCAGTTGCGGACGGCAGATTGTGAAGTCCCCCGATACATTGATTTTTTAACCCCGCTTTGTCGTTTTCGCCGATCCTTAAGTCTTGGGCTTCCGCCGTTGCGGCTACCAAAAGCACTATCCTTCCGATCGTTTAGTCGATTTTCCTCCGATCCTTATGTCTCCGCCCGCCGATGCGTGTTGGCCTTTTAGTCGCTTGTCCGTAGTCTTTTCTCTTCCGCCGTTGCGGCTATGCAAAGCGTTTGGCTTCCGATGTCAATGTCCTTCCGATTTCTGATTTGAAGTTTTCCCGCCTACAGCTTAGGTCATATCTTTTCCGACCCTGATAGGTTAAGTGGGTTCGCAGTGTCCATCACTTTTA
Organism: Pseudotsuga menziesii; assembly: GCA_001517045.1. Taxonomy (NCBI): domain Eukaryota; kingdom Viridiplantae; phylum Streptophyta; class Pinopsida; order Pinales; family Pinaceae; genus Pseudotsuga; species Pseudotsuga menziesii. The sequence continues at coordinate 50,862 of LPNX011003468.1, forward strand.
AGACTCGCGTATGCGGCTGTGGATAAGTCTACCCCGTGGATATCAGTATTCTAAGCCGCCGAGGAGTTTTTCGTTTTCCATCGATTGGTGGTTTCTTTCGAACCCGTAGATAGACGAGATGGTGGTATCGGCATTTGTTAAGTTCTCATAGTAGTGATGCACATGGTCTTTTCTTGTTGAGTAGCCGTTTTGGTTGATATAATTTGGCGTTTTGTTTTAGAATGCAATCACAATGAATGATGTACATTGATTTATTGCAGGTGGACTCAAGAGACTTTTCAGACGACCGCGGCAGGGAGATAGTTGGCAGAAGGGAGCTAGGCCGTTTCGGTAAAGGTCGAATCAAAGACGACAGGATTGCAAGGAGGGCGAGCAAAGGAGAAAGCAAAATCAATAGCAACGAAGGCGCAGATCTGAAAGGTCTGTCAGTTACTCAACAGATCATGAGTGCGCACAGAAAGACATGAAACGTTTGAGGAACTGAGAGGTCACACGTGGGGGGGGGGCAACCCAAGCGGTCTACTGTTTAGTTTAAATATTTGAAAGTTAGAATGGAGAGGGGCTTTTTCCCCCGAAAAACTTGTAAATTAATGCTTGTAAGAGGAACTATTTCGTTTTACAACCAAAAATTGCAACTTTTGCCTATTGGAGAAAGTGCTATGTGGAACATATCAATGCATTTAAATGAGCGATGTTGAATGGGAACTATTTCGTTTTCAACTGTGTTTCATTAACTGTGAGAACGTTCTAAATTCCTGAACCTATGTTCTTATTTGAATGTTCTTTAGTTTTCTTTATGATGTTTTCCACTATGAGTAATGAGAGTCTTAACTGTTGATGAGCTATCTTATCATGTATACTTTTATTCATGTTTATATGTTGGGTTATAAGAACAACTATCTGCGATTTGCCATAACATATGGACAGTAGTGCATTACTCATGAATTAATATCCAGCTCTCTAGAGATAGCTTAGCTAGTTTTACTTTATTACTGTTTGTATGATTTAGATGCTTGTGAGTGCTAAGACGAGAGGTAAGAACCTGCGCATCATGTTGTGACTACTCCTAGCATCCTTATCACCCTGCATTGTTAAATAGGCACGTGCATTTCATACTTTAAGTCAAAAAATACAAAAATATACACGGTGGACCGGGCCGCAACCGGTAAAACCTTTTATTTTTGTTACTTGACCTACGGTAGCCGGACCGCAAACCGGACAGATTCCCCATATCAAACAGTCACGGGCTAGTTGGGAACGTTGACTGGGGAGAATCCCTTGCTGTTGTTGCCTGCGAATTTCCAGGCCTCAACAGGGCCCTAGATAATGACTCAGTCTGATCCGCATTGCCAACCACCGTCCATAGGTGCAATGCAATGACCGCCTTGTTTCCCTGTGGGGGGAAATGGCCTTACATCAGTGCTCATCCCCTGGCCACTAACTAGCGACAGAAGGTTTATTCACTTTCATTTCATTTAGGCCTAGTGTTTCGAAACACAACTAATTGCAGCTAGCCTTTTTGTAGTCATTTAGATTTGGCATTTATTCCACATCTGCAATTTCAGGGAGTACTTTGTTCGAGGACTAAAGGAAACAACTCGGTCACTCTAGAGATGAGACAAGAAAAACATGGAGTTCATCATACATAGAGGTCAAAGTGGTGGAAGGCTCATCAATCTCACAAGTTCAAGTCATAAGTCAAGGATAGAAACCAAGATGAAAGTAAACTGGATGGATGGAAAAAGTGAAAAATGGTACCAAACATAGCAAGGATAAGGATCAGGTTTGTACAAGGTAGGCAATACCAGTAAGGATATAGTAAAGACTTACAATTAGGACCACTCAACTACTCATGATGACAAGTAAAAAAATAAATACCATAGTAACACAGGATCACCACCATTAGTCACTAAATGCCTGGTCAAAGCTACTAAGATAGGTAAAAGAGACATGATAACACCCAAATGCATGTTATATACCTTCTCAATCATATACCTGTCTTTGAAATAATCCTGAAGCACAACTCTGACTGTATGAGGGCAAAGGAAAGTATATCAACTGCTCCTCTGCGCAGGGTACCATAACCCATCCAATACATCTCAATGGGGTCATAAAGGGCTAAGTCGTGACAAGGGGGACTAGACAAATGCTTTGCATCCTCTGAATAGCTCAAAATAATAACTCCACCATTGATCATCAAGTATTCTCAACTCATGTAATAGGATTGGCTCATGCCTCTGACAAGTTGATCTTCATCATAGTAGCCTTGCTGCTATGGATATGACAACAGGGCCCCGAACCACGACTGTACAATGCAATATGAAACTGTCCGGTTAGGTGAAAAAGGGTTGGTTTGGTACGAAACCGGCCATTTCTAGTTCAGGATGGTGGTTTGGATCGGCTGGGTGCCTAAATCGGTCAGATCTATTGGTTTTGCCAGAACCCCCCCAGTTTTGATAACACTGACCAAGTGCAATCCATACTTGAACAAAAAAACATAATAAAAATGCTCTAAACGACTTCTAGAGTCTAAAAAACATCATTCTACAACCAATAACTACATATCATCAAAATCATTGCATCTATTGGGATCCTATTCATCAATAGCACCCTTTCCCCTCTCCTCTAGGCTGTAGCCTTTGCCTTTGCCTCTACCTCAAATCTTATAGTTCAACAATCCTCAAGGGACATTAGTCAAACACCTCTCCAATTTTGATGAAGCTTCCTAATCCAAGTATTAAAATAGGGTAGAGAAATTTCTCATGCCTAATAAGTAATAAGTGATTTTGCTTGATGAAGGGTACTTTTTTACCGAAATCACAATAGAGTAGTTCAACAATCAACACCACCAATATTGAGATACATAGAGGGGTTGATGCTTTTGACTAAATGCCAATCCCATACCCTTATATATGATAAATCTAGTGGAAATGTTGTAGTCATGAAATCCTGAAAACTGTTAAGTCTGTTGAATCCTGAATTGGATCTAAAATTCTACTTTTTGCATATGAAGTCTGATGAGGTTGGAACCACTCAAACATCCTAAAACTATTAATAGTAATGTGAAAATTTTTAGTAAAAGATAGAAAATGAAAGATATTATATCTTTCATTTTCTATCCTTTTAGTTTAATAATTTATTATTCCTAATAATTACTAGGGTCTAGGGTTAGTTTTAGGTTTTTTGTTTTAAGTTTTAAGTTTTTTTATTTATTTTCATTTTCATGGTCGGTGTATGCACTTGTACCAAACTGGTCGGTTCTGCATAAAACTGGCTGGTTTAGGTATGGAACCGACCATCTCTGGTTGAAGGCCTTGATTTGGTCTAGTTAGACATGTAAACTGGTCAAACCCTTGCTGAACTGGCCGGTTTTGGTACGGATCCAGCCATTTCTGGTTCAAGGCTGCAATTTCGATCGGTTAGGCCTGTAAACTGGTCGAACCTGTCGGTTTTCGCAAAACTGGTCTGGTTCTGATAAGATTGCATTACTCTGCCCAGGTATTGCAGTAAAATCCATGGGGCATACTTCTCTGATGTCCATCTTGGTTCTGCAGTTGGTCAAAATAAGCTGATTCCTCAAGCTGTCCTCAGGTGAGATTTAGTCCCTTGGGAATTGCTACTTACTTACTCTCACTATGCACACAAATAAGTTGCAGCAATTGTTACCCAATGGGAGTAGGGCTGTGCTCCCTGACAGTAATATAAAAAATTAGTATCTTTCAAATCCACCCGCCTGAAAAATTGCCAAATGAGAAGGTTTCTTAAGAGGTCCTCGAAAGGTAGAGGAGGCATTGTGCCTCTGTCACAGACGTGATCCCTCTCACTTTGGAATCAGTGCTTTTCTGGTTCAAGGGTGGTGTCTTTACAATATCTTTTGGATTTTTTATGAAGTTTTCACATGATTGGTCTTTGAATTAAGCTCTCGTTGTAGTACTAGAAAATAAAAGGCTTTAATATTTTATAAGAATTTTCAATTATTTTTATCTATTATTGGATTGTGCCTGTACCCATTGGGCATGGAATCAAAATGCTCAAAAACAAGGTATGGGAGAAAAAAGGAGAAGCTAACACTCGTTGCTCAATAGGGAGGCTAACCTATTGCCATTAAACAGTTCGCATGTATAGAAATTTGATAGGGCAATGATAAACAAAAAACCCACCAAATAGTACCTTTCAGATTGGAAATACAAAGCTAAATGGGGCAATGAATGAAAGAATCTTCATAAATAATCATAAAGCACTGAAAAAGGCTGGTAATTGAAATTAATCAGTCATCTCTTTATATCAGAGTTGTTTGAGTACAACATTGTCTGAAAATTCAACTCCTGAATTCTTCCAATCACAACGAGTATGCAGGGATCAGGCAAACATTACAACTTCAACTCCTATGAATCCTAAACCTTTGAAAGATGAACAAAATTTGCAACAAAAGAACATGACAAATTGACTCTTGTAAGTCCTCTGACTGCAGCACTGTGAGTTAGAACCTACTTGAAGATAGAAGAGATGAAAGGAATGGAATCAATGGATACACATAGAACCAATGTTACAAATATCGTGTCAGCGAATATATCACGGAGGGTCCAAAAAGAAATTGTAATGTTCCGTTTTGATATATAGGGAATTGACTGAGGATATTTATTACCGGGAGCATATTAGAACAATTATTCAGTATTATTAAGTCATCAGTATAGTAAAGAGGGCCATCAGGGTTATTATCATAAAGCATGTAGAGCATGCAAGCTTTATTTCTCCAGTCTTAAAGCCAACAAGAAATTAGAATTGCATGCATGCAAAAGTAAAACGCAAACCCTAAAAGTGACATGCAAACCCTAAAAGTACATGCTAAGCTATTTAAGAAGGGTTATTGGACCAAAGAAAGTATCTATTATTATTATTGTTGATTTGGAGCTTTTGAGCAGCAGCACAGCGTGTAGCGGCGGCAGTTGGGGTTGAAGACGACGTCTTCAGCTAACGAGGGTTTGGCAGTGAAATATCTGCCCTAGTCTCTTTCAGGATAAACCATCCAGGTTTATCAACGACAATCATCTTATACATCAGTGTTCAGTGATCCAACACTCTCAGAAGGATTCAGGAGGAGCACTATCATCCATCCCTCGTGCATGCATCAGATTTCTGGAGGACTCGCAACATTTTATCAGTGGTAAGTGTTTACCTTCTTTTTGAAATTCTTTGCCCTAGCTCAGCTATAATTTAGGGACATTTTCCTGGCACCTTGCATGCAAGTTTTTATTAAGTATTATTGTAAATCCCGAGGCTACAAGCAAGCCCTAGAATAGAAAACAGTAGAATATCAGTATTTGGGATATTACAGTGGTATCAGAGCATGTTCTTGGCCAGCTGTGGGGAAATTGGCATGAACATGAGGTTATAAGCAGTTTCACACATTAGTTGTGGAGAGTTTGTTTCGTTTTTTGTGGAAGTGTATCTACTGCCAAGAAACAAGCAGGAAGTATGCTACAGGAGGGCACACCTTCATTCCTTCCTTATCTTCGTTGCTTGAGGCTGGATGCTTCCTAGTTGGACGTTTTCTCATGCAATACACTCTCTGTATATTGTGCACACAAATCTGATCATATATATAAGCTGTTTCAACCCTTTTCAAGTCAGTATTTGGCTGCTACAGTCAAGTATATTCCAGATTGAAGGGTTAAATACAAGTTACAGTAGTCCTCTGGCCACTATCATCACTGTGCAATCGTGGACAAAAACTGAAGCAAAGGCGGTCTTCATGTATTTGGAATAATATCTACATATCAGATCTGCTGTCAAGTATATTCCAGCCTTCCTCCCTTCAGCAATTTCGCTATTACAGAGATACAAGGGAAGAAATATATATAGTAGACAGAAGAGGTCGTGTATCTGCCCAAAATATAGTACAAGTTGATTCATCAGTGTTATAGAAGGCACATTAAGTGTGAGCAGCGTTTATCACTTGAGGGAGGGCTATCATTTAATTGGTGGATCAGATTTCAAAGAAGAGCAACGATCTTCCTCTTAGCAGCTGCGTGGTCATTCAATAAAGGCATGGTTAACTTTGGCATCCAATTGTCAGTGCTGGAAGGTAGTGACCATTAAGAAGGCTGAGATCTATTCCCTAGAAGCAAGATCTGCTAAGTATGGCAGCGATCCAATGTTTCCAGTAGTATTCTGGGTGTGGAGGATGGGTTGTCAAACTAGGAGCAACAATCTCACTTCTGAGCATATATGACACTCTAGCATCTCGTTATCTTTATGAACGGACATCTGCAACAGAAAAGATTTATTCTTGTGGTCAAAGGTGGCGACATATACCAGATCTGCAAGCATGCGCTTCCAGGTTGAAGGAATTTTATGGAGCTCATATATGGAAGGTTTGGCTCTCTAGACTAAAAGGGAAACATAATTCCAATTGCAGCCCCCAAAGGAGAATCCAAACTGATTAATCAGATCATGACCTGGCAATAAGACAAAGTTTAGTTATTGTGGTGGAGAAATAAAACACAGCTATTTGGAGAAGAGACGTTGCAAGGGCGAAGTCCTATTTTGGATGTCACATCAATAAGAGACGTTCCTACTGGTGCATCATTGCTTTTAGGAAGGAGTCCTAAGTTGAAAAGGACACTAATATCTCTGCCGTTAGCTTTAATTTGTCAACAACCCAGGAAAATATGAAACGTAGCCTTTTGAAAAGTTAAAAAGCCAACACAGCAGCTGGAAAATGTTAATTGGAGAGTCCAAAGACAAATAGGACTCTTAATTTCCTAGTCAGCAGCTAAGGAAATTATCATAAATTAAAGTCAACACCATATTCTTCAGATTTGGGGTTAGTGGGTTTACGAAGAAACTTTTAGAAGAGCCGTGGAAATTGGGGAAAGTGTTCTGTAGCATTTGGTTAACGTTTTATTGCCAATAGGACTCTCTAATGAGTTTGACTTGCATTTTTTGGAATTAATTGAATGCTTAAAGTGGAGCAGCTCCATTAAAAAAAAAAAAATACGTTTAGTTATTGAAGGAGTTCGAATGCATGTAGGACTCTAATATTGGTGACCTGCCCTTTTGAGATGAGTTGAAAGTCAACAATATTTAGCAGCTTTTCTTGGCCAAAAGACAAAGGCAACGTGGACTCCTATTGCAATCAGGACTGCAGTCAACTTTAAAACTCTTTGTATAAGCTCTTAAATACAACATTCCTAGGCTTAGGAGAAGGCTGTTACAACCATCCAGATCATGCCAATTACTGCCATCATCTACAGGCTGAAAGACACCAGTCAGATTTGAAGAAGTTGCTGTAACCTCCTGTGCAAAAGGCGTAACACCAAACAAGGAACATTTCACCTTCCAGGCAGTCTGCATGTACTTTGTATGTCACAGTCTAGATCTGGAATTTACAGTAAAATACACCAGTCACTCACTTATATATTAGCAATACAAAGCATTTAAAGCATCAACGAGTTGATTAGGATGGTATCCCACTGTGTTTGGTATAATATTGTTGGAAAATGTGAGCCAAACTAACCTACAACAATACCATCACATAACAGTGGCAGTCTATATAAGCCAGTGGATAGTAAATTAAGTGTTAAAAAAATATATGAGCGGAGTGTTTATTGGAAGCTATGCCTCAGTCATCACTAAAAGAGTACCGTGGGTCAGACTTATAATCCAAGTGGTGAAATTCTCTGATATTGATGAAGACCATAACCACATTGTGAGACAGTTGAACAAAATTTTAAATCAGATTAGTTGGGAATACCAGCTGTGGGCTTGAACATGAAGACAATGAGAAGGATCTTGACTGGAAATTTGCAGAGGTTAGCAACACTGCAACACTTGCCTCGATATCAGGAATATCTAGCCTTGGGTGATGAGGTATGTGCAACATTGTCCTTCCAAGACTATTACACCATCAAGTTCGGGAGCCAACCCAAGGATTTGGATCAGGATTTCCTTAAAAACATAGTTGAAGGAGTGGAGAAAGATGAGCCCGAAGTACAGGTTGATGGTGAGCTTGATTTGAAGTTAACAGTTATGACAGGCGAAATACATGAGGTGCAAGGCAATGAGCACAACAGTCGAGACAGTGGCAAGTCGCACATGGAGGTTAGGGAGAGTTTATACAGGCATGAGATAGAGCTTCCAGATGATAGTCATCGAAAGAAGATTGAATGTGTTAAAGAAAGCATGCTAGTAATGAAAGAGAGGACCAAGATACACCAGGACACCATATTACAACGAGATGTTGAGCTTACAATTCTTCGAGTTGTATGTACCGAGTCAATGATCAAGATTTCTAGTATTGAAGAGTAGTTAGATTCCTTGATGGGGTAGTAGAAGAAACCTACTATGGCATTTCAAAGCAGTCCTCTTCATGAGTACATTGTAATATCCCAAATACTGATATTATACTGTTTTCGTCCCAAATATCCCAAGGCTCTTGTGGGACTATACCCTTGGCTAGGAATGTCTTCCCAAGAATCACCCACTCAATAGGACACCGACTCTTAATCTCTCTCTCATCCAGCCCTCAAAAAGGACCTTGTCCATAAGCACTATCACAAGGAATAATCCTACCAAGCTGACATTCTACCTTTCTGATTTCAACTGGAATGTTCATATACTGCTGCCCAATTTCTCGATCCTGGTCAACCTGTAAAAACCATCCTCCATTATGCAAATGTGGACTCAAGCTACTACAAGCCTTGTCTATGTACTCCTGAAGAGAACTACTTTGAAATGAAATAGTATGTTTCTTTTGCTGCCCCATCAAGGAATCTAATTGCTCTTCAATACTAGAAAGTCTGACTGCTGACTCGGTACATACAACCCGAAGAGCTGTAAGCTCAACACCTCGCTGTAATATGGTATATCGAGGTATCTTGGTCCTCTCTTTCATTGCTAGAATGCTTTCTTTAACACGTTCAATCTTCTTTCGGTGACTATCGACTGGGAGCTCTATCTCATGCTTGTATAAACTCCCCCTAACCTCCATGTGCGACTGCACACTGTCTCGACTGCTGTGCTCATTGCCTTGCACCTCATGTATCTCCCTTGTCATAACTATCTGGACTCCTGCTGTAGGTGATGAAGAGTGTACCAACTCCAACTCATCACACGGCTTGTCCACAATCTGACTATCGGATGTGCTGGTGTTGCTGGAATCACATGATGACTCTAATGCTATCTCCTCGTTCACATCCTCATCATGTATCGTTAACTCCAAATCAAGCTCACCATCAACTTGTATTTCGGGCTCATCTTTCTCCACTCCTCCATCTATGTTTTTAAGGAAATCTTGATCCAAATCCTTGGGTTGGCTCTCGAACATGATGGTGTAATAGTCTTGAAAGGACAATGCTGCACATACCTCATCACCCAAGGCTAGATATTCCCAATATTGAGGCAAGTGTTGTAGTGTTGCTAACCTCTGCAAATTTCTAGTCAAAATCCTTCTCATTGTGTTCATGTTCTCAAAAGCTGGCAAAACAAAACCTTTGTTCTGACATACACTTCACCAACATCACTGACATGCATTTGCATGTACAAGCATGCATCAAGATGCACTTTTATTCAATTGCTATATGCCCACAACTGGCAAGGATCATGCTCTGATACCTCTGTAATATCCGAAACACTGATATTCTATTGTTTTCTATTCTAGGATTTGCTTGTGGCCTCGGGATTTACAATAATACTGAATAAAAATTTGCATGCAAGGTGCCGGGCAAATGGCCCTAAATTATAGCTAAACTAGTGCAAAGATTTGCAGAGAGAAGATCAACACTTACCACTGATAATCAGGCTGATGATACTCCAAAGATAATACGCATGCATAAAGAGCTGAACTAATGAAGAACTGGTGCTCCCTTCCTGGTGTTACTGCCGAGTAGCACGAACCCCCTTCTCAGCTAAATGTGACGTTTTTGGTGAAGGAGTTGTCTGATGAGGATGAGATTTTGTCAGGATGAAGGTCTTCCCGTGCCGGAGAGAATGACCGGAGCATGTAGAGATTCTGACCCCTCTAGGCAGGCTAACGAATTGGTTCACCTGTTTAGCTACTCACGTCCCCAGCTATACGAAACTGATGAGAAGCTGATGATCACCCAATACCGTAGGATGATCTTGCTGATGAAGATGATGCCAATATTCGGAAGATAAATTGAGATCCAGAGACCCAACAAATGCTTTGGGGTTTTCTAGCTAATTCCCCAGTTGCACACGTGTCCCTGCAAACAATCTTTTGATAGATGCCAAATAGATGTATATGAATGAATAAAGATGAAGAGCTAATGGTGGACCTGAATGGCCTACCCTGAAGGAGACTAGGGCAGATATCTCACTGTCGAACCCTCATTAGCTGAAAACTTTGGCTTCAACCCCAATTGCGGCTGCTGCACGCTGTGCTGCTGCTCCAAGACTCCAAATCAACAATAATAATAATATATGTCTTCTTTGGTCCAATAACCCTTCTTAAATAGCTTAGCATGTACTTTTAGGGTTTGCATGTCACTTTTAGGGTTTGTGCTTTACTTTTGCATGCATGCAATTCTAATTTCTTGTTGACTTTAAGACTGAAGAAATAAGGCCTTCATGCTCTGCATGCTTTATGATAATAACTTTGATGGCCCTCTTTACTATATTGATGACTGAATAATTGTCCTAATATGCTCTTGGTATTAAAGGTTCTCAGTCAATTCCCTATTTATCAAAAGCAAAACATTACATACATAGACAAGGCTTGCAGTAGCTTGAGTCCACATTTGCATAATGGAGGATGCTTTTTACAGGTTGGGTCGGATCGAGAAATTGGGCAGCAGTATATGAGCATTCCAGTTGAAATCAGAAGGGCAGAATGTCAGCTTGGTAGGATTATTCCTTGTGATGGTGCATATGGACGGGGTCCTTCTCAGGGGTTGGATTGGAGAGAGATTAAGAGTTGGTGTCCTATTGAGTGGGCGATTCTTGGGAAGACATTCCTAGCCAAGGGTATAGTCCCACAAGAGCCTTCGAATATTTGGGATGAAAGATGTACAAGTTTGCATTGGGATCCACGTGGGAGACCTTATGAGGGATGGCTACGGTGTTTACTGATGGCGTTACTTGGGGGTCGAAAGGATGCTCCTTGTGTTGATACTACGCAGGGTTGCGGTGGATGCATTTTGACCTCTACAATTCTCAGATTGATTTGGGACCCTAGGATTACAGTGACTGGTAGTTTAGTGATTGCTAGAGGATGCTTTCAGGATGTCTCTTGTGATGGTACCCCATTTACACCATGGTTAGTCACTCTACTTATAGGTGGCTTCCATGGGACATTTTGTGATGGTATCGTGCAGTGCAGTGCTTTGAGCAGAGGGTGCTACAAATCTCCTAGGATAATTTGGGACCCCGAGATCATCCTCAGATTCAGTTGGTTCAATTGAGTGATTGTGGATTTGCGTTGGCATTGCTTGAGGACAAGCAATCTTTGGCGAGGGTGGACTGTAATGTTCCGTTTTGATAAATGGGGAATTGACTGAGGACATTTAATACCGGGAGCATATTAGAACACTTATTCAGTATTATTAAGTCATCAGTATAGTAAGGAAGGCCATCAGGGTTATTATCATAAAGCATGCAGAGCATGCAAGCTTTATTTCTTTAGTCTTAAAGTCAACAAGAAATTAGAATTGGATGCATGCAAAAGTAAAGTGCAAACCCTAAAAGTGACATGCAAACCGTAAAAGTACATGCTAAGCTATTTAAGAAGGGTTATTGGACCAAATAAGGTATCTATTATTATTATTGTTGATTTGGGCCTTTTGAGCAGCAACACAGCATGCAGCCACGACAGTTTGGGTTGAAGACGCCGTCTTCAACTAACGAGGGTTCGACAGTGAAATATCTGCCCTAGTCTCTTTCAGGATAAACCATCCAAGTTTATCAACGACAACCATCTTATACATCAGTGTTCAGTGATCCAGCACACTCAGAAGGATTCAGGAGGAGCACTATCATCCAACCCTCGTGCATGCATAAGATTTCTGGAGGACTCACAACGTTTTATCAGTGGTAAGTGTTTACCTTCTTTCCGAAATTCTTTGCCCTAGTTCAACTATAATTTAGGGCCATTTGCTCGCCACCTTGCATGCAAGTTTTTATTTAGTATTATTGTAAATCCTGAGGCCACAAGCAAGACTTAGAATAGAAAACAGTAGAATATCAATATTTGGGATATTATAGAAATTATCGGATTTATCGGTGAAAATGTCGGCAAACATCGACAATATATCGACAAACTCGAAAATATACAAAAATATTCATTTTTTCCAAACTTTTTAACATCTAAAGCAACAAGAACATCAAATAAACACATTGCCACGTGAATATGAAAAGAAAACCGATAAGGTAATCGCTCTGGTAATGGATCTGCCTCTAGAGCTAAAAGGCCTTGTCGGTTGTGGGGGCTGTAGTGGACTCTATGTATATCTTAAATCACTATGTATGTGTATGTATATTTTAAATTAATAAATGAGCAAGGACGTTTAAAAAAATGAATGTGAAACATAATTCATAAATCATACATGTCGATGAATATATTGAGATCCTATTCATCAATGGCACTCTATGCCTCCCTCATCTAGGCTCTAGTCCTTGCCTCTACCTTGAATCTCAAAGTTTATCCTCCAAGGACATTAGTCAATGAATCAACACGCTAGAATTTTGATAAAACTCCCTAATCCATTGGTTTAAAAAAGGTAGAAAAAACCTCCCATGCCTAATATGTGATTTTGCTTGGGTGAAGGGTACATTTTTATTAAGGTCATGATAGAGGAGTTCAACAATCAACACAATCAAAGTCAAAGTACATAGAGGGGTTGATGATTTTGATTAGATGCCAATCCCACACCCTCATACATGATAGAATCCGGTGGAAACTTTGGAATCCTGAAATCCTGAAAACTATTAAGTCTGTTGAATTATGAATGGTATGTAAAATTCTACTTTTTGCATATGGAGTCCAATGAGGCTGGAACCACTCTCAAACATCCTGAAACAATTAATGGTAATTTTAAAAATTTAAGTAAAAGGATAGAAAATGAAAGATAAGGAGAATGTCACTTTTACTTAAAGGGACATTCTCCTTATCTTTCATTTTCTATCCTTTACTTCAAGAATTTAACATTACCATTTAATATTACCAATTTCTACTGAACAAGGCAACATTTTTTTATGGGCATGGCAAAAAAATTCCCAAATTGGGGCAAATGTCCAAAAAGAGGGCAAACAATTGCAATTAAAAAAAAAACGCAATAAAATCGGGTAAAAATCCCCAAAATATCGGCCGATATATTGCCGATATATCACCAAGGGGTTGGCATTGTGATGTATCACAATGTTTCCGATATATCGACGATGTTTGTAACACTGCATAGAACACAAAGAATGACAATTCAATTGTTAAAAGTTAATACCCATGAATGGAGCCAAGCCAAAACGACCCATAAATCCATTCTTCATTGCTGAACCTATACTTATGATTTTCCTCTGCTCCTTGAAAATCTTAATTAGGACACTTTCCAGGCGTAACAAAAGTAGCTTTTAGAAAAATAGACAGCAACAACTTTGTCGAAAATCAGCAGCTAGCTATCCAGAGATAACTAACATAATTGTCCATGATAAAGATAACGTCTTCATTCTAAAATCAGCAACACAACTTTCCAGAGATAGAACAACAATACTCCTATTCTAAAATTAGGAATTTTCCTTTCCACCAAGGCAGGGATCTCCATGTATCCAAACAGCAGGAAACTTAACAAAATTATCAGCAGTTTTATCTACCCCAAGAACAACACCCTTTTCCAATGTTAGCAGCAAGGTTTAGTCACAAAAACAACACCCTCCCCGAAAATTATTTATAACTAAATCAGAAGAAAGACAGTGCTCTTGTCTAAAAACACCAGAGCACATCCTTGTTGGGGTTAAGGCAATGCCCCAACAAAGAATGCCTTTTCCTCATAGTTCCATAGATACCACTCTTGGGATTTTGGCAACCCTTACCTTGCGTTTCCCCGCTCCTGGGAGCTTGGGAGCTGGTACGCAACATTCCCTTTTTGTTGGGAGCTTCCCTAGGAGCTTGGGAGCTTTTCGGGAACTTGCTTTAGCCACTCCCTTTTTTTTGGGAGCTTGTAGAAGCTCCTTGTCTGTTTAGGAACTTTTGGCTTCTACAAGCTCCTAACCATGTGGAGCCCCAAAGCACAAGAAAAGTGTCAAAAATCAGTTGAATGATTGTTGTTTATTGTGCCAAGAAATCACCAAAAATAAAGGATTCATTTGAATCTATCAAGAATGTCATTTTAAAAATTTTCAAGGTTATATAAATTAAGACGGCTCACACCTCTTAAATGTTTAGATCAATGTTATCACAACCAGACCAGTGATCGAATTGGTAGAGCCCAAAATGTGAACTAGACCGGAAACTGGACTGGAACCCAGATCAGAACCGGAAAAAAACCAGTCAATAAAAAAATACATAAAATATTCATATTTTGTTAAAAAACATATATATTCATGTGCATACATATGAATCCAAACCATTAATATATAAATATGCAAAGTTTCTCATATATACAACAAGTACAGGTGCAAATAACCAAAATAGCACCGAGTGCCAATGTTATCAGAACCGAACTGGTGGTCGAACCGGCCGACCCCGGGAACCAGAATCGGACCGAAGCCGAGAAACAAACCGGATCAAAAAACCGGTTGAGCAAAAATACATAAAACATTCATATTTTCAAAAAATACATATATATTCATGTGCATCCATGTGAATTCAAACCATTATACACAAATATGTAAAGTTTCTCATGTATATAACAAGAGTGTATAAAAGAAAAATAGCACCGACTGCAAATACATATCTGAAGAAAAGTACATCAACAAAGCAGCTATAAATGGCCTCTAAAGTCAAAATATAAGCATATGACTGCAGTCTAGACTCTAGAATCTGTAATCCAATGATTCTAATCATATATCAGAACTATTTGAGTCCTCATGCTCAGACTCAAAGTCATCATCTACATCCTCAACATGAGCATGGCTTGACTTCCCTAGGCCTGAGGGCACCTGTCTAACTGCAACATCAATGTCCACATCCTCTTGTTGTGGAAGAGGGCCCATGTCCATCCACAACTAAATGTGATTGATATGGAGGGTTGTAACGTCCTTTTATAACATTAGAAGGGGTCATGGGTCAATTAAACAACTCACACACGAAAACTGTTTTTTATTTTATTGAAAGAATTTGAAATTCACTGTTTTTGGGGGTCCTTTGCGTTTTTGTACAAAACATGCAAGTTTTGTACTAAACTGTCTGGTTTGGAGAAAACCGGGCAGTTTTGTATGAAACTGGCTGGTTCATCCTTGAAACTGGCTGGTTTTGTATGGAATTGGCCAAAAACGGTTTGAGTGCATGATTTGACCCGGTGAAGCTTGTAAACGGGTCCAACCTGCCCTTTTTTTCAAAACTGGTTGGGTTCTGATAACATTTCTGAGTGCAATACATCTCTAAAGTTCCGAACCAAAATACATTAATAAAGAGGCTCTAAATGCTCCCTAGAGTCCAAAAACTAAGCAGAGTACAAACTGTTCGGCAGTTTTGAACCGGTTTTGTACGAAACCCGTTGGCTCACAATCGGTCCAAATCTTTTTTGTAGATTTTCCGATTCAGGCACCTAATTGGACCGGTTGGGCCTGTGAACCGGTTGGACCGGCCAGTTTAACTGGTTCCGGTCTGGTTTCGATAACATTGGTTTAGATCCATTCACACTAAAAATATAAGCTGCTAGTGTACTTAAGTGAATAAACATGGATCTTTCTACAATACTAACATATTGAACAACTTTAATTCATTTCAGCTTACGTTATTCATATTGATTGATATAACAATTTAGGATCATAACATCAAACTCAAAATACCAAAGACTTTGAAAGTTTGATGTTAGTTGAACTTGAAACGTTTAAGTTCATTCACATGAGAAGTAGTTACCATCTAAAAAACGCAGAGGCACCCAAATACTAAGCACTCTGAGGAGCAATAATAGAGATGGAGTTGGAACAAAGAATTATAAAAAGATTGAATCTTATGATTTATGAAGCAATTGATGCTTCGTACACACACACACACACACAATTTTCCTTTACAAACTCATACAATGGGATGAAGTTGCTGTTGATGAAATTGTCATTGATACCAACATGGACTTGCAGTGGCCCCACAGGATGTCATTGATGCCACCAAGTCCCACCTACAATGCCTAGACTCCTGACAGAGTGGGTTTGTGCCTTGAAGCACCTTGTACCCAGTTGACAAGGTCCCTGTACCCACAAGGCTGGATCTTGAAGCCACCACTTTGCTGAAGATGTTGAAGACCCTGCTGATGATGCTGAAGACCCTAGAGATGGTCCTGAAGCCTTGATGGACGTTGGAGAAACCCTAAATGGGTTAGAGAAGCATTAATGACCCATTCTGTGGTCATTCATGCTATGATGATGTCATGGTACCTCGGGAGAAGGTCTGGCAAATCCACATGTGATGTCTTGATGTATCTTGACCATTGGAGGTCTCCCGGTGTGGTTGAGGTGGTGGAAGAAACCCATGAAGACCCTTGCTTGATGAAGAAGCTCTTAAAGAAGTCACTTGAAGTGCTTGGACCCACAAGTTGGTCATAGTGTGTTGAAGACCACAAAAGTTTGAAGAAGCCCTCATACTTGCATGGAGATGATGGTCCTCTTGCATATGGGTCACTTGTGTGTTGTTGGGTTAATGGTCCTTGAACCCTTGAAGGAGATAATATGGTTACACCCTTGCATGTGATGGTTTGGGTCTTGAACCCACACACCATGGTGGAATGAATGTGTATGGAAGCCCTAGTGGGTTAATGGCACCCTTTTGATGGTAATGTACGGAGGACACCCTTACTTATGGTAAGGAGTGGTTGTGGAACAAATAAAATGACAAAACGTTTTGACCTCATGGTGACCATTAAAATGGTAAAGTTATGTGTCAACACAAAATAAAAATAATTCAAGTAGAAGTCGGCTCAGTTAATTTTTTTTAATAAAAATAAAATTAAAAATAAAATTATTTTTTATTACATGTCGGCTCAATGAAAAACCAGTATTAATAACCTATCCAAGCTTCATTTTATACACACAAAATTTTCAGATTAGCTCTGCAATTTCGGAGGCCAGACTGAGGTAAATTCGGAGGTCTCTGAGGCAGCCGCAACACTGTGGAAATTTCGGACTGTCCACTGAGGCAATTTCGGAGGTGCAACACTGTGGAAATTTCGGACTGTCCACTGAGGCAATTTCAGAGGTGCAGCACTGTGGAAATTTCGGGTACACAGTGACTGTGACAGCCGCAGTGAAGAAGAGTTTTTTTTTGGGGGGGTCTGATTTTCAGAAGTCTGAAATTTGGGTATGTGACAGCCTATGTTTATGACAGAAAATCAGTATGATTACTTGACAGAAATTCAGCTCATACAGAGAATCATCCCAGGCTCACTATTAGGACAAAAATTTGGGCTAGTTTGACAAGTCCTAGGTCTGTTTAAGGACATCTCTTAAACAAATTATCAGTTGACCTTTTTCCAGTACTAAAATCAGATCGTAAGTATTGTGTTTGACATTAATAAAGACCCAGTTGGATGTAAGGTTGATTTGGTAGACTGGGTAAAAATGATCTTGACTTGATCCCAGTGTTACACGGGGACGCATCCCGGTGGGTCGGGGACGCGTTTCGGCGTTTCGGGCGTCCCGGGGACTCCGAAACTCCACCCGAAACATTTCGGGACGTCCCTGTTTTGGCGAGACTTGCTGAGATGCAGGCCGAAATGTTTCGGTGGGTGGCGAAACTTGGGGGGACTTCCTGGCGTCCCGCCCCAAAACTCCGAAACTTGTGGGCGTCCCGCCCTGAAACTCCGAAACTCCGAAACTTCGCCGAGACTTCCTAAGGATATTTTCGATTTTTTTTAATTTTTTTTCTTAATTTAAAAAAAAAAGTTAAAAAAATTTAAATAATTCATTAAAATTATAAATTTTATAAACTTATATAATATAACTGATATTATTTATATAACTGATATTATTATTTATAACTGATAATATAACTTATTGTGGAAGTATTTCAATGTCTTTGACCTTTAGTGTTATTGTTTATTGTTCAGTGTTTACTAGTTTAGTCATTTTAAATTTATTGCAATTTGCAATGTCTGTTTAAAATTAAAAATTAAAACTTTAATTATTTTGTTGATGTGCAGTATCATACTATCTAGATTATAGTATCATTGATTCATTTTCAATCACTTAAAACTTTAAAACTTAAAAGTCAAATCTGAAGATTATAAAATACGATGTGCATGTTAATCATAGATTCATATTGATACATAATAGATTTATAAATTATTATTAATATAATGATAATCTTGATGAATCCTGTAATGTGTTTGAACTTTGAATTTTGCATTTACATTGCATGGTTGCAGATTCCAGAATGATGAATGTTTGTTATTGTTGGGATTTATATTTTTCATATTTTTAAAATTTGTATGACTATCGCGTCCCGTCGTCCACGCTGAATTTTTCTAAAATTTGGGGGTGGTCTCCACACTTCCCGAATGTGCGTCTCCCCGAACCCGCGTCCTGCCGTCCCGGAACCTTGGGGGAACATTGCTTGATCCTCACTTGTTTGGTTGAACAAGATGATGTTGATGACTTGGCTTAGCTTGGCAAGTTGTGGTTGACAAGAAATCTGCTTTGACTGAGTATTTGGTTTGAAAGTTGGTTGGATTGTTTTAAGAGTATATAACTTAAATAACTACAAGTGTACTTGGGCGCTAGTTGAGAAAGTCTGAGTTTGATTTTTAATCATTAGAAGAACCTACAACCAAGTTTTGAAAGGAAGAGTCTGTTCCTTGTACTTATTCACTGCTGCTTCTATTTTCCAGTTGAATGAGACATCTACAAAGCTGTTAGTAAAGGGAATACAGTGATGATCAGTTTGCTACAGGACTTATGCAGTGAAGAGTGTGCCCTAATCTACATAGTCTCGGTGGTGACTGTTGTAGTAGCAGCTACAATACAATGGCATGCTTTTAAAAGAAGAGCAATGATGCATTCCCATACTGTAAAATGATGAAGGTACGTATGCTCAGATTTTTTTTTGTGTAACCTATAAAGGTTTTATAGTGAGGTGCTAGAATATATGATGCCCTATCAACAGTTTTTCAAGTGATGTGTTCAGTGGTATGCAAGAAGTGTTTGTGAATGTGAGTGTACAGTGATGTACATACAAGAGCTAAGAAACAGTGCATACCATGATGATATTACTTTGAATAATCAGACCTTGATATATGCAATCCTTTGTATGAATGTACATGTGTGAACAACAGTGGTGTGTGGGTGGCATTCATACAGTAAGTATACAATGGTGAAAGATACTTACAAGTATACTGTAGTATATGTCCAGTACAGTGATATTGCATGGACAAGATGATGAGTACACAATGATGAAAGTACACTACAACATTGATGTGTGTAGTCTGTTCTAAAAGCACATACAAGGTTGACATGTGCAGACAAGTGGCATATTGTGATGTATGCAAACTTATTGACACTTAATGATGTGATGCATTCCCACACTTTGATGGTGCCTTATAAAAGATGTTGATGTTTAATCCATGCACACGATGATGATGATGATTTATGATGAAGCATAATTTGATGATGGTGTATGCCCTAAGATGATGTTTGGTGATAAACAGCGATACAAATGTATACAGTAGCAGTATGTGCAAAGTGGTATGAAGTGAGCACAGTGGTACATTTGTATGCATGATATACAGTAAAGTGTATGAGTGTGTATATACAAATGTGTGAATGAACAAGTGCAAGTTTGTTTACAGTCAAAGTTGAAGTTAAAGATCTGAATTTGAAGTCATCTGCAAAAGGTATGTTTATGAAGTGAATACAGTGATAGGTTGGCTTGAACATTAGTGTGAGGATATCAAAAGCTTTTGGTAAGCTTTTGATAAGCTACCCTCATTGGTGGATAAGGCTGCTACAGCCTTGGTGAAGAATGCAATACCTTATTATGATGCAAGCCATGATGATCAGCTTGACAATGACATACATTGACTTGACAAGATAGTGACAACCATTCATATGACAGTGACAACAGTCTGATATTATATGACAAATGATAGTGACAGGTTGATGACAAGCAACCAGTAAAGAAGACAATGATGATGATGACAAGTTTGATTGTTGTTTGACAGTCTGATTTGTGAAGACCTTTATGTTTGGTTGATTGAGTTGACTGTGTTATGGGCAGACCCTTGTGCTTGACATGAACCTTGAGCAGACCTTGATGACTTGGCAGTATTGAAGAGCAGGTGTTGATGAACAGAGAAGATTGAGAAGTGTGTTGCAGCAGTGTTGATGAGCAGATGATCAACAGTATTGACCAACAGCAGAACAGATTGAAGAGACAAATGATGTTGATGTGACAGTGAGCTTTAATTGTAAAAGCAAGCTTGTCTTGCATTTGAGGTTAGGATACCTCAAACCCTTCTTAGCAGGGTCTAAGAAAACCAGGCAGGGTCCTGGATGCAGAGTAGGTGCTCTTTGTATCAGTAGGTGCTGATTTTACCTAACGGTTGCAGCCGGAACAAAACTAATACAAAAAGATTACAAAATTATATGGTGTTGTGTTCTTTTGTGTTATGGTTCTTGATGATTCAAATGCTTATGACATGTGAATGATGAAGTTAAAGATGTTTATGAAATGATTATGAGATTGATAGAATAATGGAATGATGAATTGGTAGTTAATTTTGACAAGTTAAGAAAAGTTGTAAAATTGGCTTTACACTGATTCACCCCCCCTCTTAGTGTCTAACAATTGGTATCAGAGCCAGCCTTCGTCACAAGCCTAGCAAGCTTGAAGGAGATCCTTAGACACGATGGAGGAAAAGAAAGAGTCATCAAGCAATGACGTGCCTGTACTTGATATTACAGATTATTTCAGTTGGAGGAGCAAAATGAAGGCTTATCTGAAGAAGTTTGGTATTTCGGAAATTGTCATCAATCCACCCGCTCCATCAAACAAGAAAGGAAAATCAGCTGCACAGAAGGAAGCAAAGAAGGACAACACTACAGCCTTGAAGTTCCTCTTGGATGGACTTCCCAGCTCAGTGATGGAAAGTGTAGGAGAGAACACTTTAGCAAAAGACCTATGGTTCAAGTTGGAAAGTGAGTATCAGAAGGCAAGACCAGAACCCGAAAAGACAGAACAGGAATCAGAAGACAAGCTTCCAGAAGAGCTCAAACAAGAAGAGGACTCCAGTAAAGGTATGAACTCTTGTGATTATGATAGCTTGTGTGATGAAATTGAGAAGGTTCTTGCAGATGATGATGAAGCAATGTTGAAAGCTAAACAAAGAATTATAAACTATGTATGCAACATAGATCTCAGAGCTGATTGGTTCTTGAACAAAATTGATCTTAATCAATGTGATTACAAGATGTTTAGGACGACAACCTTTGATTATATGGATAATCTCCAAAAGCAAAATGTTGAACTAAAGGAGTCGCTTAAGAAACTTAAGCATGAAGGAGTAGGTTGGCTGAAATTGCTGAAGGAAAAGGAAGAAGAAAAAGAAAAGCTAAAGATTGATTTGATCGATCTAACCCTAGAACAAAAGAACCATGTTAAAGATTCAAAAATACTTGAATAAGCAAGAGAGGCAAATCTTGATCTGAAAACTCAGCTAGAAGAAGCCAAGAGAATAGAAGAAGCATTAAGAAATCAATTGGAAGAAAAAGAAGTGACAAATTAGAAGCATGAGTTTGAGATTGTCAATCTCAGAAAGAAGATTGAAAAATCAAAGCATCATGAGAAGTTCAACAGTAGCTCTGTCATGTTAGATAAGATCTTAGATTGCCAAAGATCTCCACTCGACAAAACTGGTCTTGGTCACAAGTAGAACAAAGAAAAAACTGAAGATGACACTTGGTCTCTGAAGACTCCAGAAGTAGGTCCATCAACGTCCAAAGCTGCTCCCCATGCACCTGCACATGACAACAAGGACTTTGAAAGTTTAAAGATGAAACAAGGAGTTAGGTCTATTCCTCAAAGCAAAGAAACAACTCCAAGACCCAGGTATGAAAGTGGCTTCAATGGTTATTGTTATTTTTGCTCTAACTTTGGTCATAAGGCTATGGATTGTAGATTCCATGGAAGAAGAAGGGCTGGAAGTCCCAATGACTCAGTTAGATGTTGGACATGTAATCAAGTCGGACATGTTGCTGCCACATGTCACACATTGAGATGCTACACCTGCAGTGGGTTTGGCCACAAAGCCCAAGAATGTGCAAGTCAAAGAAGTCAACCAAGAAGGGGTCCTTCATATACATCAGTACGAAAATTTGAAGATCATAAATCAAATGCCTACAGTCAGGGACACTCTCAAGCATGGAGAAATGAAGTTGATAAAAAAAGTGTTGGAAGTTCCAACAGCTCAGTCAGATGTTGGTCATGCAACAATGTTGGTCACATTACTGCACATTGTCGTACGATGAGGTGTTATAGCTGCAGTGGCCTTGGGCACAAAGCTCAAGATTGTTGGAGTACATGAAAACAATCCTTGAGAAGTTACCTAGACAACTCATCAAGGAAATCCAGTACAGATGAAGGATCAAATGCTCAAAACACGAATGCCAAGAAGCAAGTATGGATGAGGAAGACCGAGCAGTTGTAGATAGGAGAGGTTGATCAAAGCAAGGAGGATGGCTGCCATATGGCAAGCCAAGTGTAAGGTCTCTCAAAGACCTTAACACACCTTGAGTTCATGAGGTTGGAGAATGAACTCAAAGGAGAAAGGTTGGTTACTCTAGGCATACAGACAGGTCCTAGGATCGTGCATGTTGACAGGGGGTGCAAATACCAGTGAGCAGTGATCAGAGATTTCAGACACAGGTAGGGGGAGCATGAGTTGTTGTCATCAATGAAAAAGGGGGAGATTGTTGATGAAATTGTCATTGATACCAACATGGACTTGCAGTGGCCCCACAGGATGTCATTGATGCCACCAAGCCCCACCTGCAATGCCTAGACTCCTGACAGAGTGGGTTTGTGCCTTGAAACACCTTGTACCCAGTTGACAAGGTCCCTGTACCCACAAGGCTGGATCTTGAAGGCATTACTTTGCTGAAGATGTTGAAGACCCTGCTGATGATGCTGAAGACCCTAGAGATGGTCCTGAAGCCTTGATGGACGTTGGAGAAACCCTAGATGGGTTAGAGAAGCATTAATGACCCATTTTGTGGTCATTCATGCTATGATGATGTCATGGTACCTCGGGAGAAGGTCTGGCAAATCCACATGTGATGTCTTGATGTATCTTGACCATTGGAGGTCTCCCGGTGTGGTTGAGGTGGTGGAAGAAACCCATGAAGACCCTTGCTTGATGAAGAAGCTCTTAAAGAAGTTACTTGAAGTGCTTGGACCCACAAGTTGGTCATAGTGTGTTGAAGACCACAAAAGTTTGAAGAAGCCCTCATACTTGCATGGAGATGATGGTCCTCTTGCATATGGGTCACTTGTGTGTTGTTGGGTTAATGGTCCTTGAACCCTTGAAGGAGATAATATGGTTACACCCTTGCATGTGATGGTTTGGGTCTTGAACCCACACACCATGGTGGAATGAATGTGTATGGAAGCCCTAGTGGCTTAATGGCACCCTTTTGATGGTAATGTACGGAGGACACCCTTACTTATGGTAAGGAGTGGTTGTGGAACAAATAAAATGACAAAACATTTTGACCTCATGGTGACCATTAAAATGGTAAAGTTATGTGTCAACACAAAATAAAAATAATTCAAGTAGAAGTCGGCTCAGTCAATTTTTTTTAATAAAAATTAAATTAAAAATAAAATTATTTTTTTATTACATGTCGGCTCAATGAAAAACCAGTATTAATAACCCATCCAAACTTCATTTTATACACAAAATTTTCAGATTAGCTCTGCAATTTTGGAGGTCAGACTGAGGTAAATTCAGAGGTCTCTGAGGCAGCCGCAGAAGGAGCAGCAGCACTGTGGAAATTTCGGACTGTCCACTGAGGCAATTTCGGAGTTGCAGCACTGTGGAAATTTCGGGTACATAGTGACTGTGACAGCTGCAGGGAAGAAGAGTTTTTTTTTTGGGGGTCTGATTTTCAGAAGTCTGAAATTTGGGTATGTGATAGCCTCTATGTTTATGACAGAAAATCAGTATGATTACTTGACAGAAATTCAGCTCATGCAGAGAATCATCCCAGGCTCACTATTAGGACAAAAATTTGGGCTAGTTTGACAAGTCCTAGGTTTGTTTAAGGACATCTCTTAAACAAATTATCAGTTGACCTTTTTCCAGTACTAAAATCAGATCGTAAGTACTGTGTTTGACATTAATAAAGACCCAGTTGGATGTAAGGTTGATTTGGTAGACTGGGTAAAAATGATCTTGACTTGATCCTCACTTGTTTGGTTGAACAAGATGATGTTGATGACTTGACTTAGCTTGGCAAGTTGTGGTTGATAAGAAATCTGCTTTGACTGAGTATTTGGTTTGAAAGTTGGTTGGATTGTTTTAAGAGTATATAACCTAAATAACTATAAGTGTACCTGGGCGCTAGTTGAGAAAGTCTGAGTTTGATTTTTAATCATTAGAAGAACCTACAGCCAAGTTTTGAAAGGAAGAGTCTGTTCCTTGTACTTATTCACTGTTGCTTCTATTTTCCAGTTGAATGAGACATCTACAAAGCTGTTAGTAAAGGGAATACAGTGATGATCAATTTGCTACAGGACTTATGCAGTGAAGAGTGTGCCCTAATCTACATAGTCTCGGTGGTGACTGTTGTAGAAGCAGCTACAATACAATGGCATGCTTTTAAAAGAAGAGCAATGATGCATTCCCATACCGTAAAATGATGAAGGTACGTATGCTCAGATTTTTTTTTTGTGTGCCCTATAAAGGTTTTACAGTGAGGTGCTAGAATATATCATGCCCTATGAACAGTTTTTCAAGTGATGTGTTCAGTGGTATGCAAGAAGCGTTTGTGAATGTACAGTGATGTACATACAAGAGATAAGAAACAATGCATACCATGATGATATTACTTTGAATAATCAGACCTTGATATATGCAATCCTTTGTATGAATGTACATGTGTGAACAACAGTGGTGTGTGGGTGGCATTCATAGAGTAAGTATACAATGGTGAAAGATACTTACAAGTATATTGTAGTATATGTCCAGTACAGTGATATTGCATGGACAAGATGATGAGTACACAAAGATGAAAGTACACTACAACATTGATGTGTGTAGTCTGTTTTAAAAGCACATACAAGGTTGACATGCCCAGACTGTTAATTTTTCAAGCATATATATATTCGAGCAAAGTGTTTACTGTTCTTTTACTTTTCTTCCACTTTAAACAAAACTTAGATCTTTAAATCAACAGATAGATGAACACTTGAAATGATAACCGGCAGTAGAAGAAGTACACAAATAAGATCTCACACATGCACAAGAATTTACCCTGGAGAAACCCAATATGGGATAAAAACTCCAGCAAACAATCTTCCTTTATTGTAAATAATATGTAAGATCGAAATACAAACTTTCCACTATGAAATATGCTTGAGAGAGTGACTGTAAGACCAACCAGACACCAAGATACTTCGCTGCCCTCTTACTGCTATTATAAATCAGCAAGTCAATAAAATACTTTGCTGCCCCGTAGACTGTGTAAAACGAACCAGCAAGAGAAACTGCTGCCCTCTCTTTGCTGTGTAAATTCAGCAATAGAAAAGTTTTACTACACTGCCCTCTCTCTCTCAAAACTGTGAGAATGATTATATATATATTTTAATAGACAGCAGGTGAGATTAATTTATAGGCACAAATTCCAAGAGGACTCGTTATGCAACTTTGACTTAACTTGAGACTTAAAAAAAAACTTTAATTATTCTTTTAGATTGACGCAGATAACTTGGGTGCATGGAAAGACACATGAGATCAAACTAAATCTAAAATTAGATACTCGAGTTTACAACTGGCAGAAACTTTGAGTTTGTAACTGAAAGACAAGTACACGGAAAGCTAACTGAAAGTTACTTCAGTTCTCAACTGAAAGAGTCTTTGAGTTCTAAAAATAGACTAGGCAGTTAACTGAAAAGATACTTTAGTTAACTAAAATAGATAACTGAAAGTTAAATTAGATCTGGAATTTTCTTTAGTTAACTAACTTAAAAACTCCACTAGACATGGTTGTTTATTACTTTAGTTAACTAAAATAATTAATTGTAAATTAATTTAGATCTTTAGTTAACTAACTCAAAACTCCACGAGACTAAAGCATGGGAAGACAACTCGACTTGTCATGACTTAACTGAATGATGCTCTCAACATCGACTTAAGACTTAGACTCAAAGAGACATATTCATGGTGGATGAATTTATTCGTGCCAACGCACTAGATCAATACATTTATTTGCATAAGGAAGATTGTTTGTTTCTAGCTCATAGGAATTTTACATTCAACCTAACTTTTGCTAGATGCCTTGGCTTTTGCGAAATGCTCACAAGGCTTCCTGTCTTGACTTTTGACGTAGCTCACAAGGCTTGTTCGTTCGCCTTGACTTTTGCCATGACCTCACAAGACTTACCGACTTGACTTTTGGTATGGCTCACAAGGCTTGTTCATTCG
>LPNX011003468.1:88477-139739 GCA_001517045.1 Pseudotsuga menziesii
GTTTATCCCGAACTGCAGAAATCCTGGTAAGATATGCTATGACTCCCTCACCCCCATTCATCTTTATACTTTTGAGTTTCTCTTTGAGAACCATCTTCCTGTTCTCATTGGAACTCTCATACAAATTGATCAAGGCTGACCACATCAAGTGTGCCCTAGTGTTGCCTGAAATGTGAGGGATTATGTGGTCTTTAACTGCATCTAGAATGATCCTCCTAGCTTTACAGTCCTTCTTGTTGAAAGCTGATAGAGCTGCTGCATCTGCTAATGCGAGAATGACAACCGGGTTAGCTGTAGTGTTCCTAACTATATCCGGCCATAACTCATTCTCCTCCAGTATCAGTAAAATTCTGGCCTTGCACGGCACAAAATTTCCTATCCCATCCAGCCTATCCTCCAGTCTAAGACCTGTAGCCATCTCTACACCAACCCAACAAAGTGCTGCTCACTGACAGAAGGTAAAATACTAAAAATTTCTGAGATCTGAAAATTTCTGTGTGTCTGCAAACTATCACTGTTTTCTGCCCCCAAGCTCTGATACCATGAAGAAATTCTGCGTTTTACTGTTTGCTGGTTTATGTCAACATTTTGTGGTTTTCACATACAGCCGGTTTTGCATTGGCTGTAGGTTACTTATGAAATTTTATTGAACAATTAAACACACAGTAAAATACACTAACAGGCTGAAAAACACATTTAACAATCACACCATAAAATGATAGACTCAGAGATTTTTGGCCAAAATCAAGATCTGGAAAAACCCCCACGGGGAAAACCAGTTAGAGAGAGAGAGAGGTTTTATTATCTTCAGCAAAATATCAGAACAGAAATACAGTGAAAATTTAACTTATTTCCACCCAAGATTTCATCTCAAAATCTTGAAAAACGTGCCCAGCAAAGCCTTGAAAACTGTGCAGAAAAATAACAGCAGTCCATACAACTGTACGGCCTCGATTTCTGTGCCCTGTTTTATCTCGAAAACTATGCAGAGTTTACCTCGATTTCTGTGCCAAAAATCTGCCTAGAAAACTGTGCCAAAATCCGTACTGTACGGAATCCGTACACCTTGAAAACCGTGCAGCATTAAATGCAGTCCGTACACCTCGAAAACTATGCAGCATTAAATGCAGTCCGTACCTCTGTCTCGATTTCTGCGCAGCATTAAATGCAGTCAGTACACCCTCGATTTCTGTGCAGAAATAAATGCAGTCCGTACCCTCGATTTCTGTGCAGTCTCTCTTCTTGGGAATCGTGCCAATGCCCTAGCTCGACCTCCTTCTCTCTCAGCTCAGTCTCTCCTTCTCCAAAAAATGAAAAGTGAAGTGTTTTGCCTCCCTCAACCCTTTTTGTCTAAACCCTAAGTGGGAATCTAATCCAACGGTGGAGAAAGATCCAATCCAATGGCTAAGATTCAATGAGAGTAAAAATCACTTTTATTTAAATCACTTAAATAAATTTACTCACCGACTTAAATTTATCAAAAAGTGACTTTAACTTTATAAAGTCTCATTAAGTAGCTTTTAACGTGAGGGTCACATTTTTCCCCTTTCTAAGTGACTTAGGCAAAAAGTCACTTAGGGAACAAATTCCTAGGTACAAAACTAACACTTATCTGGTTGTGCCCCTAGAGGTGGGTCACCTACTTTGGGTGGGTTGGTTCTTTGTACCCTGCCTCTGAAGTGCATCATCCTTGATGCCCCTTTTGCTTCTGCCCTACCTATGCCTCCCAAAATGTTTCTTCCCAACCTGCTGTCTTCTAATGTCGCCCCCTTCTTGATGTGCTTATAGCAGTAGGAAGTTTTGCTCAATCTCCACCTTTCCTTTACTACAAACGCAACCCTGCAAACATGACATGTCTTTCTCTCGTTCCTCCTTTGCTTCCTTCCATCTCATGGTCTCACGTTGTGCTTAATTGGGCGGTGGGCCAATATATGTTTTTCTCTCCAAGGGATGTTTATTTTCAGGCATTCTTGTACTTTGATTTCATCTTTGGTGTTGATGTTGTTTATGTAGTGTTGCTTCTTCCTTTTAGCATTTCCTTTCCCTTTACCATTTCTATAGCATGTGTTACCAACTAAGTTGCTCTAAGTTGGATTTCTAAACGAGCCGCCAAAGATGAACAATCGCTTGTTCAATTTTCAAGTTCAGAAGTCCTTGTAGGCCTTCCTAGGCCCATTTTTAATTTTTTTTATAACATGTTCATACCCCATGGAGAATTGTAATAAAATGAGTTAGCATGATGACTTTATGTAAAAGGTTTGGTTTCCTAGGACTTAATTATTAATGCATTATTCCAAGGTGTTTTTTCTTTGTTAATTATTTATTGTTTTTAAGCGATAAATAATTTTCGAGTTTTTCACCCAAACCTCCAAAGCTGGAATAATTCTCTTATTAATTAAGCTTTAGGAGGTTATTAAAACCTATGTGTCGATGTATATTACCATGCTAATCATTATCTTGAGTCATTATGAACATGTCCTAAGCCCTCCATAGGTTTTTTTTTAATTTCCGGAAAATTTTATTTTTCCCGTTTTATAGGCTTATTTTTAATAAGTTAATTGTAAAAATGTAAAAAGTTATAAAAGTGAGGCTAGGAGGTTGTTTTTTCCATGGGGGTGCTCATTTTTTAACTCAGAGCACCCACGTAACTCTTAGACCCACTTTCCTAAGTTTTCGAGTAATTATTTAACTCCAAAATTAATAATTACTTGAAAAACCCAAAAAAGACTCAAAAAATGAAACATTTAAAAAAATTCGGCAATTAAAAAAAAAAGATAATTGCCAAAAGTGAATTTTATGATTTGGCAAGTACCCGGGCAAGGGGGACAAGGCAGATGTTTCCATTTCAGAGAGATTTGAGAGTTTGGATGTTTCCTCATGAAGAGGGAGGTGCACCTCTCCAAGTGGGGGCGCAAATCCCAAGAAAGGATAGAAGGTGGGATGAGTTGGAATATTTTTTGTCAAGTGGATTCCAAAGTTTTTGAAGTTGTCTCTCCTTTTGCTTTCAATCAACTGATTGCCACCTCTCCAACCCTAGCGCATCCTTGAGGAAGATGCGTCCCCCCTCTCTTGCCAATTTTGCTATTTAAGCAAGCATCCTCTTTTCATTTGAGACAAAAGAAAATTGCAAGGAACTTATGCTCCCGTACTTTGTAATAGTTTGTTGAATTTATGAATAAAGGCTTTGGAGGCAAGAATCGTGTGACTATCTTCATGTGTGTGGATGTTTATTGCTTATATTGGGAGGTAATCTGTGTCTTTTCAGAGCTTGTATTTTGGATTAATCATTGGCCTTTGAAGGAGAGATATTTCTCAGTAGGGTAAGAGAAGTAGATTTGTTTATCTATTATCTTAATGATTAGTTGCATGAGATGATCTTAGATATACATGTTATTTTAGTTTAAATTCATGTTTTTTCTAAGCTTCTTGTGTTGTTAACACCATTTGATTAATCTTTCTTTTATAAGTGTGTTTAAAGGATTGCAGGTTACTTAGCTTGAAGAGGAAGGCGTTCTTGTTTGACTCTCCTCTCTTTTCAGGCATACCAAGAAGAGCATAATCCCTCCAAGTCCCACTTGGAAGACTCCATTGTCCAAGTTCAAAGGGCTTACGATTCCTTTTCTTCTCTCATCCAAAATTTTAAGTTTTTTTTTGTTACCAGTTATTTCAATAAGTGTTGATTGATTTGGTGAAATTAATATATATTATAAGCTAAAATTTGATTTACATTTATTCATAAGTTCAATTCTGATTATAAGAGTAATATTTTATAGGATCTAGCTATCATCAAGTACTAGTTTAGTATTTAAAATTTCTATCTTTAAAGTACTTGATGTTTATGTCAAAATTTTATTGTTTTATTTGATTATTTGACATATTTGACTGAACATTGCTTGCTGTTTTGCAGCAGAGGCCGACAAAAGAGAGGCACTTTGTCCAATTTTTGAAGAAGCAAGCCATCCGAAGATCCCTCTTTTCATTATTCTCTCTTTGGCCGTTTTTCTAAGGCCCTAATATTGTAAAACTTGTGTTTCCTATTCTACAAAGGAACACAAGTAATTTCTTATTCTAAATCATTGTAAAAGAGAGAAGCAAGTGGGAAATCAAGTGCCCATACCCCATCCCCCCAGGGGGGATTTGCACCTTTTTTTAGTTTTTTCATTTTTTTTTAACTTTTTCAATTTCTTTCAAGTTTCTTAAGTAAAATCAACCAATCCGGCTGAGTTCTCAGTAACGAGAGTATCGACACTGTGATTTAAAAAACTCATACTTGGTTCTAAAAAACTTGAAATTTACAAGGCTTCATTCCCCATATGCTCTTAGGATACCTCAAACCCTTCTTAGCAGGGTCTAAGAAAACCAGGCAGGGTCCTGGATGCAGAGTAGGTGCTCTATGTATCAGTAGGTGCTGATTTTGCCTAACGGTTGTAGCCGAACCAAAACTAATACAAAAAGATTACAAAATTATATGGTGTTGTGTTCTTTTGTGTTATGGTTCTTTATGAATGAAATGCTTATGATGTTTATGAAATGATTATGGTAGAGTAATGTAATGATGAATTGGTAGCTAACCGTGATAAGCTAAGTTAGGTTTAAAAATGGCTTCACACTGATTCACCCCCCCTCTCAGTGTCTACAGGTTCACCACTTGTTCTTCATTCATTCATCAGTTATCTAGCATATGGTATAGATCGTTGCAGGGACACGTGTGCAGCCGTAAAGGGAGGGTTTTCAGCCGGAAATCCCTAATCACCTGTGGGGCCTTCAGATTTCAGTTTCCTTCCGAAACTCAAGCACCACTCTCATCATCAGCATCATACTCCAGTACCCGGTGATTATTAGATCCATCAGTGCTCATCCAGAACAGTTATCAGCAGTTTCGGGATTCCAGGGGTGTGAGCAGCTGTCTCTTAGAAGCAAGTCGCTATCCTGCCTAGAGGACTCAGAAATCACTCTTGTATCAGGCCTTCTCTCCGGCACGGAAAGGCTATCAGCCCCGTAAATCCGCAGCTCCATCGGACACCTCCTTCCCTGAGGGCGTCATCCTTTTCTGACTGGGCGTCTTACTACTGGGGGTTCACCGTAAGCAGAGGAGATCAGTTCATCTCCAATCCAGCTCTCAGTGCTTGCATTCTTTCTCCGTAGTAGTCCAGCCGGCTTATCAGTGGTAAGTGTTCATTCTATCTCACAAACCCTAACCCTAATTTTTCCTATAAAATAGGGATTTTTGCACGACAGTTTGCATGCCCAGTTGTATCAGCCTTTTTGCTTAGAAATAGAAAATATCGAGATTTGGGATATTACAGTGGTATCAGAGCTGTTTTCTTGGCCAGCTGTGGGCTTAAGAGATGAAAAGTAGATGAATACAGAAGGAGATTCTTTTGTAACCTATAGGAGGAGGAAGAGTAGATACACAGAAGAATTTGAAGATATCCAACTAGAAGATACCAATTCAAACATGGAACAAACAGATATACATTCAGATAGGGGAAAAGGAACGGGAGAAGAGGAGGATCGGATGGAGTTTCGCAGCTTGGTCTCTGCATTGCAAGACTTAGCCAAAGGACAAAAAGAAGTCCTCAATGCAATCAACAGACTATTAGCGAAACCGGAAAAATGTATCAACAGTACACCTCCCTCACCGGTAGATCGGGGATCTTCAAGCAGCAGTGGAAAGATGGTGTACACTAACATCCAGAACACTCCGCACATATACAGTAGACCTACTATCAGGCCTACCATGCCTCACTTCTTGGCAAATACAGTAGGGGGCCCGGTCATGCAGGTAGAACCTAGCGAGCCTTTTGGGGCTTATTTGCAGGAGTACAGAGACTTAGGGGATGAGTTTCATGCTTCCATGTCTTTCTCAGATTTCTGCAACATGAAGAGTAGGAACAGGCCCAGAAATTTCAACAAGGGTTTTAATCACAACTATGAGCTGCAGAAGACCTTGGGTAGGTTAATCATCCCAAACTTTTATGGGACTCGCAGAGGATCAGCGAGAACATGGGTCCAAAAGTTGGATACCTATTTCCAACTCAACCCCATGACAGAGACAGACGCCATTAAGTTGGCTACACTTCACCTGGACGGAGAAGCTCACGAATGGTGGTACCACGGATTGGTGACATTGGGTCACAACACCATACATTCTTACGGTGAGTTCACTCAGAAACTCATAGAGAGGTTTGATAGGAAAGATCCAGAGATCCATTTCAGGGAGTTGGCTCAACTCAAGCAGACTGGTAGTGCAGAAGCTTTCATTTCAGAATTTCAAAGGCTAGCCGTTATGGTAACAGATGTGTCAGAAAGCAGATTGACCATGTTATTCATTGAGGCCCTCACAGAACCACTACGGGGATGGGTGAAAGCCTACAAACCCATCACTCTGCAGGATGCCATTAGTAGAGCAAGAGATCTTCAGGATTCAGTCCCCAAAAACAAATTCCCACTAAAAACCAATTTTTCTGTTAGGGACAAGGACAGGAAACCTTTCCAACAGGATGGGCCCAAGAAAACTTGGTTAGATGAGGACACTAGGAAAGACTTGAGAAGGAAGAAGCTATGCTTCACCTGTCAGGAACCATGGGTACCAGGACACAGGTGTGCAGGGAAGGCGAAGGCTCACTACATTGAGGTGTATTCAGACAGTGATGAGGACGACGATGAGCAGGAGGCCACAGAAGAGGATTCACACCAGGGTGATAGACCAGAGGGAGTCATTGCTACATTATCTGGAGTAACAAGATTCCATACTCTCACGGTCAGGGGAGTAGTACAGGGTCACAGAGTAGGAGTATTGATTGATGGGGGAGCCACCCACAATTTCATTGACTCCGCTTGGGTAGCCAAGAGAGGTATTCAAACCGAGAAGTTCGAAGGATTCACTGTAGCAGTAGCCGGGAACTCCAGCATGGAGTGCAACTACTGGATCCCAAAACTGAATGTTGCCTTAGGTAACTATTAGATGACAGACTCTTTCTATGTAGTGGATGTAGCAGATACTCATGTGGTATTGGGTGTTCAGTGGCTTTATTCTTTAGGGAAATACACTACAGACTACAGGGCAATGGAAATGGAGTTCCAGGGGCCAGATGGCAAAAGGGTAGTTTTAAGGGGCATGAACACTTATCCCCCAAAACCGGTCTCATCACAGAGAATGGAGGCAGTGCTCCGACAGGATGATATAGAATGGGCTGCAGAATGTTTGGTCACCTTCAGGAAACCCCCAGAGACCAACACACAACACCCAAGTGACATTCAAGCCTTGCTACAGAAACATGAAAAGGTTTTTCGGGACCTTCCATTAGGTAGACCACCAGACCGAGGTTTTGAACACATCATCGAGCTAGAGGAGGGAACACAAGCAGTCATCACCACTCCTTACCGGCATCCCAAAAGGTACAAGGATGAGATTGAGAAAACCATCAAAGAATTACTGGAGCTTGGATATATTCGGCCCAGTTCTAGCCCCTTTCCATCCTCAGTAGTACTGGTCAAGAAGAAGGATGGTACACTGCGAATGTGCATCGATTATCGAGCACTTAACAAAAAGACCATGAAGAACAGGTATCCAATTCCTAGAATTGATGAACTCATGGATGAGCTTTGGGGAGCTCAATACTTCTCCAAGATCGACCTTCGCTCAGGGTGCCATCAGATCAGGGTAAGGGACTAGGACATCTCCAAAACAGCTTTCCGCTGTCATTATGGTCACTATGAGTTTTTGGTCATGCCCTTCGGACTTACCAATGCTCCGACCACTTTCCAGTCATGCATGAACCACACCTTTCGAGCACAGCTACGTAAATTTTTGCTTGTATTCTTTGATGACATCCTGATTTACAGCAAAACCTGGGAAGAACATCTGAAACACCTGGACGAAACATTGAGTATTTTAAAAGAGCATTCGCTATATGCAAAAATGTCCAAGTGTGAGTTTGGCATGAAGGAAATGCTGTACTTAGGACACATAATCAATGCAGATGGAGTACAGGTTGACATGGAGAAAATCTGAGCTATCAGAGACTGTCCTGCGCCAAAAACAATTACAGAGTTGAGAGGGTTCTTAGGTTTGTGTACTTATTATCGTCGGTACGTTAAGCGATTCTCCCAATTTGCAGCACCCCTCACAGATCTCACCAAGAAAGGAGCGTTCACTTGGACAGACTTAGCACAGAAAACTTTCGAGGAGATGAAGGTTATTATGAGTTCTTGTCCAGTTCTAGCATTAGTAGACTTCTCACAACCTTTTGTGGTAGAATGTGATGCCTCAGGGGAAGGGTTAGGAGCAGTGTTGATGCAGAATCATCACCCTATTGCATTTGAGAGCCGTAAACTAAAGAACTATGAGCGCCATTACTCCATATATGACAAGGAGATGCTGGCCATCTTGCATGCTCTCACAAAATTCAGACAGTACCTGGTGGGCAGTAAGTTCAAAATCAAAACCGATCATAACAACCTCAAGTATTTCCTGGAGCAGAAGGAACTGAATGAGCGACAGCAGAAATGGGTCAGCAAGGTACAAGCCTATGATTTCGAGATCGAGTATGTGAAAGGTAAGACTAATGTAGTAGCTGATGCATTATCCAGGCGTCCAGCCCCATTATCTCTCAGTAGTATATCCACGGATTGGAGGGCACTTCTCTTAGTGGAATACTCCAAAAATAAATTCGCTTGCGAATTATTGGATGGGCAAATTCAGGATGACAGGTACAGGATTGTGGATGACATCATCTATTACAAAGATAGAATATACCTCGTTCCAGAATCCACATTGAGGAAAAAGATCATTCAGGCAGCCCACGATTCTCCTTTATCAGGGCATCAAGGTTTCTTAAAGACCTACAGGCAGATCAGAGAGAGGTTCTCATGGAAGGGCCTCAAGGGGGAGATTATGCAGCATGTCCGGGAATGTAGCATCTGTCAACAGAACAAGACTGAGAACACCCATCCAGCAGGGTTACTCCAGCCACTACCGATTCCAGAACAGAAGTGGGAAAGCATCTCCATGGACTTTATTACAGGCTTGCCCAAGGTCCAAGGGCGAGATTGTTTATATGTAGTAGTTGACAGACTGACCAAGTTTGCACATTTCTTCTCGATATCATCAGACTACTCGGCAGCTCAAGTAGCTGAGTTATTCTTCAGGGAGGTCTTCAGGTTACACGGGTTACCTAAGACCATTGTCAGTGATCGGGATAGCAGATTCACGGGTGCCTTCTGGCAGGAACTGTTCAGATTGGTGGGCACCGAATTGGCTACTAGTACGAGTTATCACCCCCAGAGTGACGAGCAAACAGAAATAGTCAACAAGTGGATCGAGGGATATCTAAGGAACTATGTAGCAGGGCAGCAGCGAACCTGGATCAAATGGCTACACCTAGGGGAGTATTGCTACAACATTACTTATCACATGTCTATTAGGATGACCCCTTTTAAGGCATTATATGGTTATGAGGCCTTGGACTATGCAGATTTGGCATTTGGAGACAGTAGGGCTCCTAAGGCTAAGGATTGGATACAGGACAGTCAGGACATCCTGAAAGTATTGAAAGAGAATTTACAAACAGCCCAGAATCAACAGAAGATGTATGCCGACAAACACATGATTGAGCGGAGCTTTGAGGTAGGGGATTTAGCTTACTTAAGGCTCCAGCCTTACAGACAGTCTTCACTTGAAAAGAAAAGAGCAGAGAAGTTAAAACCCCGCTTCTATGGACCCTACAAAATAATTCGGAAGGTGGGAGAGGTGGCATATGAACTAGAACTTCCCCAGGAAAGCAAAATTCACAATGTGTTCCATGTATCTAGTCTGAAGAAGACCCTTGGGCACTACATTGCTCCATCCACCGAATTGCCCCCTTTAGATGATGAAGGACTGCTGATACTGATTCCCGAACGGATCATACAGACTAGAGAGAGGAAGCTCAGGAGCAGAGTAATCAGGGAATACTTAGTTCAACGGAAAGAACTACCGCCAGAGGATGCCACCTGGGAAGGTGAACAGGTATTGCAGCATCCCAGTTTGAAGTTGTTTGAGGACAAGCAATCTCGAGCGAGGAGGACTGTAATGTCCCCTTCCAATTAGGTCTTGAGGCCCAAAACCGCTAACCTATGTGATTCCTGTGGGTTCGAGCGGTTACTGACAGCTAGGGAATCAGCTGAGGACTGATGCCATCCATAGAAGATCTAGGGCAGCATCATTTGGTCAAGAAGGGCCACCAAGGACAAAAGCCACCTTCGTGCATGCCATCCAAGCATTATTTAATGATGCATGCACTATTTAAGTCTCCATTTGCATGCATGCAAGTCAACGGCAAATTAGAAGATAAAGTGACCTAATTAGGTCAAAGATTAGGTTTTGCGCAGTTGAACTTTATAAATAGGGGATAAAGCGAGAGGAGACTTCACTTTGGATTATGATTATTTTGGGAGCTCTTGGAATAGTAGCACAGCAGTTGGGGTTGGAGACGGAGTCTTCAGCTAACAGTATTTCGGCAGTGAAGCATCTGTCCTAGTCTTATTCAGGGTAAGCCATACTGGTTCACCACTTGTTCTTCATTCATTCATCAGTTATCTAGCATATGGTATAGATCGTTGCAGGGACACGTGTGCAGCCGTAAAGGGAGGGTTTTCAGCCGGAAAGCCCTAATCAGCTGTGGGGCCTTCAGATCTCAGTTTCCTTTCGAAACTCAGGCACCACTCTCATCATTAGCATCATACTCCGGTACTCGGTGATTATCAGATCCATCAGTGCTCATCCGGAACAATTATTAGCAGTTTCGGGATTCCATGGGTGTGAGCAGCTGTCTCTCAGAAGCAAGTCGCTATCCTGCCTAGAGGACTCATAAATCACTCTTGTATCAGGCCTTCTCTCCGGCACGGAAAGGCTATCAGCTCCGTAAATCCGCAGCTCCATCGGACACCTCCTTCCCTGAGGGCGTCATCCTTTTTTGACTGGGCATCTTACTGCTGGGGGTTCACTGTAAGCAGAGGAGATCAGTTCATCTCCGATCCAGCTCTCAGTGCTTGCATTCTTTCTCCGGAGCAGTCCAGCCGGCTTATCAGTGGTAAGTGTTCATTCTGTCTCACAAACCCTAACCCTAATTTTTCCTATAAAATAGGGATTTTCGCATGGCAGTTTGCATGCCTAGTTGTATCAGCCTTTTTGCTTAGAAATAGAAAATATCAGGATTTGGGATATTACAATCATGAACAAGATTTCTGATGAAGTGCATGTGTAGCTCAATGTGTTTGCTTCGCTGATGTAGAACTGGATCTTTGGCAAGCTTGATGGCACTTTGATTGTCGCACCAAAGTGGAGTAGGCTGCTGCTGCTCGAATCCAAACTTTGAAAGGATCTGTCGAAGCCATAAAGCTTCCTGACTGGCATTAACTACGGCTCGATATTCTGTTTCTGCTGAAAAAAGAGCAAGAGCTTGTTGTTTCTTACAAGCCCAAGTGACAGGTCCAGATCCCAGACTGAAAACATAATCTGCAGTAGACTTTCGATCATCAGGATCGCTGGCCCAATCTGAATTAGTGAAACCAACCAACAAAGGTTTCCCCCTTGTATTGTAATGAATCCCAAACTGAATTGTACCTCTAATATATCGAAGTATTCTTTTTGCTGCTTTCCGGTGACTTTCATGAGGAGTTTGCATATAACGGGCAACACGACCAACGACAAAGGAAAGGTCAGGACTGGAATGAGTCAAGTATAAAAGAATACCAACAAGCCGACGATACAAGGTGGCATCTACTTCAGGGGAAGTACAAGTGGCA
Organism: Pseudotsuga menziesii; assembly: GCA_001517045.1. Classification (NCBI taxonomy): domain Eukaryota; kingdom Viridiplantae; phylum Streptophyta; class Pinopsida; order Pinales; family Pinaceae; genus Pseudotsuga; species Pseudotsuga menziesii. Next base: position 100,268 of record LPNX011003468.1, read on the forward strand.
GAAAGTTTGACTCTAGACTGGAAGGGAGAAGGGGTTGGTTTACAATCTTCCATGTGGAAGTGATGAAGAAGGTCACAAGCATACTTAGACTGGGAAATAAAGATTCCTTTTTTGGTTTGCAAGACTTGGAGACCAAGAAAATAATGCAAATGTCCTAAGTCTGACATTTCAAAATTTTGCTTAAGATTGGATTTCACATGGGTTATAAGTTTAGGGTCACTACCAGTAAGGATAAGATTATCAACATAAAGAACAAGTATGATGAGATGGTTTCCTACTTTCTTGGTATAGACATTGGGCTCAGAATGGCATCTAGAAAAACCAGTGTCAAGGAGAAAGCTATCCATTTTGGCATACCAAGCTCTAGGAGCTTGCTTAAGGCCATATAAGGATTTCTTAACAGACAAGGCTGGAGTTATCCTGAACATATCTAGGAGGTTGTTCCATGTAAATTTCCTCCTGTAAATCACCATGTAAAAAGGCAGACATGACATCCATTTGATGGACTTCCCAGTTATGTAAGGCTACAAGGGAAAGAACAAGGCGGATGGAATTCATTTCTGCGACAGGAGCAAAGGTTTCATTGTAGTCAATCCCTTCAACTTGGGAAAAACCTTTGGCAACTAACCTTGCCTTAAGTCTTTCAACACTTCCATCTGATGCATACTTAGTTCTGTAGACCCATTTACATCTGACAAGTTTTCTTCCTTTTGGAAGAGAAACAAGATCCCAAGTATCGTTCGCCATTAAGGAACGATATTCTTCATCCATAGCTGCATCCCAATCTGGATTTCCTGAAGCTTCTGCAAAAGTTTCTGGATCATGATTCTCAAAAACTTGAGCCAAAAGAGAAGAGGCTCGTTGAGACTGAGAATGTGTTCGACGTTGATCTCTAGGATCACTCGCAAGATCACCGGCTGCTTCACAGGTTGAACGGACCCATTGAGGAAGTATTGGTGCTGGTGCAATTGAAGGAACATGAGCAGGCGGAGGTGGATTTTCATCCTCACTGTCATCATCAGAAACTAGAGTTAGTAACCTGTCAAGGAAGTTGGAAGAAGAAGAAGAAGGCACAATCGTCGAATCAGGCTCGCAGGCCAAAGATGGCACACCCGCCAAGTTAGGCTTGCAGGCCAAGAGATTTTCATCAAATTTAACTTCTCTTCTAATGATTATATCACGAGAATGTGGCTGAAGAAGTCTATAACCTTTTACATCTTCTGAATATCCAACAAATATGCACTTTTCACTTTTAGGCTGCAATGCTTTCCGTTTTTCATCCGGAATGTGAGCCCATGCTTCACAACCAAACACACGAAAGTGACTTACATCTGGTTTAATTTTACTCCATGCTTCTTCCGGTGTTATACCTTGTAAAACTTTAGTGGGTGTGTGATTAACTATGTAATTTGCACAAGTTATGGCCTCAGCCCAATATTGAAGACTTAGTCCCTTAGATTGGATCATACAATTAGCCATTTCTTTTAAAGTGCGGTTCTTCCGTTCAGCTACACCATTTTGTTGTGGTGTATATGGAACAGTGTGTTGTTGTTGGATTCCTTGTTCAGTGCAGAAAGCAATGAACTTGTTGTTAACATATTCTCCTCCATTGTCAGATCTTAACTTAATAATTTGATGACCAGATTGTTTTTCAACAAGGGCCTTGTAGGCCAAGAACATGTTAAATACTTCGCTCTTAAGTTTTAGGAAGTAAATCCAAGTGCGTCTGGAGTAGTCATCAATGAAAGTTAAGAAATATTTGAAACCAGAAAAGGATGCAGATGGAAGAGGGCCACACAAGTCACCATGCACAAGCTCCAAAGGAACCAAGGCGTGCGAAGAGGCACATTTGTCAAAACTATCTCGATGATGTTTTCCGAGTACATAACCAGAACAAACACCATCCTTGCAAGATACCATCGGAAGACTAGTCACCATATTGTCTTTACATAGTTGTTGCAATGAGTGATAATTTAAGTGAGCAAATCGCTCATGCCAAAGTTTGCTTAAATTATCACTATGAGCAACAAAAACTGAAGGAAAAGGTGATGACCCAAAGTTGTTAAATTTGTACAACCTGGTAATATCATCAACAGTTCCAGTAGCAAGGACATTTTGAGGATTTTTAAAATCCTTGATTACAACTTGGTAAGGTGTAAACGTCACAGTTTTACCTTCACCCGAATGAGTAATTTGATAGACTGATAACAGATTGCAGGAAATTTTTGGAACACATTGTACATCACTGAAACGACCATTTTCTACTGGAACTGTTCCAGATCCTACAACACTTAGAGATCTATCATCACCAACAAATATTTGCTTGGTGTTACATTCATGCATAGTAGAAAAGATGGCTTGATCCTTAGCCATATGATAAGATGCTCCAGAATCAATGAGCCATTCAATTGAAGTAGAAGAAGAAGATGCAGTATAAGAGTAACCAGAAGCACAAAGTGTATGTCCATGAGAGGTAGATTCTGAAGACGAATCTAGGCTGATGTGGTGCTTCTTCATTGCTGCTTCCAAGGCTGCCATCTTCTTGAAACACTTAGATTCATCATGATTATCTTTCCCACAAAAATTGCAATGACGCTCAGTCTTCTTTCCTTTTGGCTTGGATCCTTTGTCATTTTTTAAAGAAGAAGCTGACTGAGAGGATTTGGGACCCTTGTTGTTTGGCTTATTATTGCGAAAATTCTGTTTCTTGGGAGGCTTGGACTTTTCTTTCTGTTGGGACAATAAAACTTTCCCAGATGTATCTACATTGTTAATTATTCCAAGATGAATGAGCTTATCTTGCTCTCTAATTAAGGAATCACAAAAGGATTCAAGACTAGGCTCTTGATAGCTAGCTGCAGTCAAGGATTCTTTCATGGAGTAGAATGTAGATACAAAAACAGAATATGTAGGTCCAAGTTTGGAAAGAATATGATAAATACATTGTTTGTCTTCTTTCTTAATCTTAGATTCTACACATAAGAGTCTAAGAGTTTTATACTTAGATAAATAGTCTTGAATGCATGAAAAATCATTTGGATTCAAGGAAATCAACTCATTCTCAAGTTGATGACCTCGAATTTCATTGTGTTTACCAAACATAGATTCCAATTTTTCCCAAGCTAGCGAGCCTTTTGGGGCTTATTTACAGGAGTATAGAGACTTAGGGGATGAGTTTCATGCTACCATGTCTTTTTCAGATTTCTGCAACATGAAGAGTAGGAACAGGCCCAGGAATTTCAACAAGGGTTTCAATCACAACTATGAGTTGCTGAAGACCTTGGGTAGATTGACCATCCCAAACTTTGATGGGACTCGCGGAGGATCAACGAGGATATGGGTTCAAAAGTTGGATACCTATTTCCAACTCAACCCCATGACAGAGACAGACGCCATTAAATTGGCTACACATATGGACAGAGAAGCTCACGAGTGGTGGTACTACGGATTGGTGACATTGGGTCACAACACCATACATTCCTACGGTGAGTTCACTCAGAAGCTCATAGAGAGATTTGACAAGAAAGATCCAGAGATACACATTTCAGGGGGTTGGCTCAACTCAAACAGACCGGTAGTGCAGAAACTTTCATTTCAGAATTTCAGAGGATAGCCGTTATGGTAACAGATGTGTCAGAGAGCAGATTGACTATGTTATTCACTGAGGCCCTCACAGAACCACTACGGGGTTGGGTGAAAGCCTACAAACCCCTCATTCTGCAGGATGCCATTAGCAGAGCAAGAGATCTTCAGGATTCAATCCCCAAAAACAAATTCCCACTGAAAACCAATTTTCCTATTAGGGACAAGGACAGGAAACCTTTCCAGCAGGATGCGCCCAAGAAAACCTGGTTAGACGAGGACACTAGGAAAGATTTGAGAAGGAAAAAACTATGCTTCACCTGTCAGGAACCATGGGTACCAGGACACAGGTGTGCAGGGAAGGCGAAGGCTCACTACATTGAGGTATATTCAGACAGTGATGAAGACGACTATGAGCAGGAAGCCACAGAAGAACTACGGGCAGCCGAGGAGGAATCACACCGGGGAGATACACCAGAGGGAGTCATTGCTACATTATCTGGAGTACCGAAATTCCATACTCTCAGGGTCAGGGGAGTAGTACAGGGTCACAAAGTAGGAGTATTGATTGATGGGGGAGCCACCCACAATTTCATTGACTTCGCTTGGGTAGCCAAGAGAGGTATTCAGACCGAGAAGTTCGAAGGATTCACTGTAGCAGTAGCCGGGAACTCCAGCATGGAGTGCAACTACTGGATCCCAAAATTGAATGTCGCCTTAGGTAACTATCAGATGACAGACTCTTTCTATGTAGTGGATGTAGCGGATACTCATGTGGTATTGGGTGTTCAGTGGCTTTATTCTATAGGGAAATACACTACAGACTACAGGGCAATGGAAATGGAATTCCAGGGGCCAGACGGCAAACGGATAGTTTTGAGGGGCATGAACACTTATCCCCCAAAACCGGTCTCGTCACAGAGAATGGAGGCAGTACTTCGACAAGATGATATAGAATGGGCTGCAGAATGTTTGGTCACCTTTAGGAAACCTCCAGAGACCGGCACACAACACCCAAGTGACATTCAAACCTTGCTAGAGAAACATGAAAAGGTTTTTCAGGACCTTCCATCAGGTAGACCACTAGACCGAGGTTTTGAACACATCATCGAGCTAGAGGAGGGGACACAAGCAGTCATCACCACTCCTTACAGGCATCCCAAAAGATACAAGGATGAGATTGAGAAAACAATCAAAGAATTACTGGAGCTTGGATATATTCGGCCTAGTTCTAGCCCCTTCGTGTCCTCAGTAGTGCTGGTCAAAAAGAAGGATGGTACACTGCGAGTGTGCATCGATTATCGAGCACTCAACAAAAAGACCATTAAGAACAGGTATCCCATTCCCAGAATTGACGAACTCATGGATGAGCTTCGGGGAGCTCAATACTTCTCCAAGATCGATCTTCGCTCGGGATACCATCAGATCAGGGTAAGGGACCAGGACATCTCCAAAACAGCTTTTCGCTGTCACTACTTGGTCATGCCCTTTGGACTTACCAATGCTCTAGCCACTTTCCAGTCATGCATGAACCACACCTTCAGAGCATAGCTACGTAAGTTTTTGCTCGTATTCTTTGATGACATCCTGATTTACAGCAAAACATGGGAAGAGCATCTGAAACACCTGGACGAAGCATTGAGTATTTTAGAAGAACATTCGCTTTATGCGAAAATGTCCAAGTGTGAGTTTGGCATGAAGGAAATGCTGTATTTAGGACACATAATCAATGCAGAAGGAGTACAGGTTGATATGGAGAAAATCCGAGCTATCAGAGATTGGCCCGCGCCAAAAACAGTTACAGAATTGAGAGGTTTCTTAGGTCTATGCACTTATTACCGACGGTACGTTAAGGGATTCTCCCAATTTGCAGCACCCCTCACAGATCTCACCAAGAAGGGAGCGTTCACTTGGACAGACTTAGCACAGAAAACTTTCAAGGAGATGAAGGTTATTATGAGTTCTTGTTCAGTTCTAGCATTACCATACTTCTCACAACTCTTTGTAGTAGAATGTGATGCCTCAGGGGAAGGGTTAGGAACAGTGTTGATGCAGAATCATCACCCTATTGCATTTGAGAGCCGTAAACTGAAGAACTACGAGCGCCATTACTTCATATATGACAAAGAGATGCTAGCCATCTTGCATGCTCACAAAATTCAGACAGTACCTGGTGGGCAGTAAGTTCAAAATTAAAACCGATCATAACAGCCTCAAGTATTTCCTGGAGCAGAAGGAACTGAATGAGCGACAACAGAAATGGGTCAGCAAAGTACAAGCCTACGATTTCGAGATCGAGTATGTAAAAGGTAAGAATAATGTAGTAGCTGATGCATTATCCAGGCGTCCCGCCCCATTATCTCTTAGTAGTATATCCACAGATTGGAGGGCACTTCTCTTAGTAGAATACTCCAAAAATAAATTCGCTTGCGAATTATTGGACGGGCAAATTCAGGATGACAGGTACAGGATTGTTGATGACATCATCTATTACAAAAACAGGATATACCTCATGCCAGAATCCACATTGAGGAAAGCGATCATTCAGGCAGCCCATGATTCTCCTTTATTAGGGCATCAAGGTTTCTTAAAGACCTACAGGCAGATTAGAGAGAGGTTCTCATGGAAGGTCCTCAAGGGGGAAATTATGCAGCATGTCCGGGAATGTAGCATTTGTTAGCAGAACAAGATTGAGAACACCCATCCAGCAGGGTTACTCCAGCCACTACCGATTCCAGAACAGAAGTGGGAAAGCATCTCCATGGACTTTATTTCAGGATTGCCCAAGGTCCAAGGGTGAGATTGTTTATATGTAGTAGTTGACAGACTGACCAAGTTTGCACATTTCTTCTCGATATCATCAGACTACTCGGCAGCTCAAGTAGCTGATTTATTCTTTAGGGAGGTCTTCAGGTTACACGGGTTACCTAAGACCATTGTCAGTGATCGGGATAGCAGATTCACGGGAGCCTTCTGGCAGGAACTGTTCAGATTGGTGGGGATTGAATTGGCGACTAGTACGAGTTATCATCTCCAGAGTGACGGGAAAACGGAAATAGTCAACAAGTGGATCGAAGGATATTTAAGGAACTATGTAGCAGGGCAGCAGCGAACATGGATCAAATGGCTACACCTAGGGGAGTATTGCTACAATACTACCTATCACATGTCTATTAGGATGACTCCTTTTAAGGCATTATATGGTTACGAGGCCTTGGACTATGCAGATTTGGCATTTGGAGATAGTAGGGCTCCTAAGGCTAAGGATTGGATACAGGACAGTTAGGACATTCTGAAAATATTGAAGGAGAATTTACAAACAGCCCAGAATCAACAAAAGTTGTATGCCGATAAACACAGGATTGAGCGGAGCTTTGAGGTAGGGGATTTAGTATACTTGAGGCTCCAGCCTTACAGACAGTCCTCACTTAAAAAGAAAGGAGCAGAGAAGTTAAAACCCCGCTTCTATGGACCATATAGAATAATCAGGAAGGTGGGAGAGGTGGCATACGAACTAGAACTTCCACAGGAAAGCAAAATTCACAATGTGTTCCATGTATCTAATCTGAAGAAGACCCTTGGGCAACACATTGCTCCATCTACCGAATTGCCTCCTTTAGATGATGAAGGACTGCTGATACTGATTCCCTAACGGATCATACAGACTAGAGAAAGGAAGCTCAGGAACAGGGTAATCAGAGAATACTTGGTTCTATGGAAAGAACTACCGCCAGAGGATGCCACCTGGGAAGGTGAACAAGTATTGCAGCATCCCAGTTTGAAGTTGCTTGAGGACAAGCAATCTCAAGCAGGGAGGACTGTAATGTCCTCTTCCGATTAGGCCTTGAGGCCCAAAACCGCTAACCTATGTGATTCCTGTGGGTTCGAGCGGTTACTGACAGCTAGGGAATCAGCTAAGGACTGATGCCATCCATAGAAGATCTAGGGCATCATCATTAGGTCAAGAAGGGCCACCGGGGCCAAAGGCCACCTTCGTGCATGCCATCCAAGCATTATTTAATGATGCATGCACTCTTTAAGTCTCCATCCGCATGCATGCAAATCAACTGCAAATTAGAAGATAAAGTGACCTAATTAGGTCAAAGATTAGGGTTTTCGCAGTTGAAAGTTATAAAAGGAGGATAAAGCGAAAGGAGACTTCATTTTTTAATGATTATTATTTTGGGAGCTCTTGGATAGCAGCACAACGTGCCGCACAGCAGTTGGGGTTGGAGACGGAGTCTTCAGCTAGCGAGGTTTCGGCAATGAAACATCTGCCCTAGTCTCATTCAGGGTAAGCCATACAGGTTCACCATTTACTCTTACATTCGTTCATAGTTATCCAGTATATAGTATAGATTGTTGCAGGGACAAGTGTGCAGCCGTAAGGGGGGTTTTCAGCCAGAAAGCCCTAATCAGTCGCTGGGTCTTCAGATCTCAATTTTGCTCCGAAACTCAGGCACCATTCTCTTTATCAGCATCATACTCCGGTACCTAGTGATTATTAGATCCGACCGTGCTCATCCGGAGCAGTTATCAGCGATTCCGAGATCAAGGGGGCGTGAGCAGCTGCCTCTCTGGAGCAAGTCGCTATCCTGCCTAGAGACCTCAGCAATCCCGCATGTACCAGGCATTCTCTCTGGCACGGGAAGGCTATCAGTCCTGCAAATCGACAGCTTCATCGGACACCTCCCTCACTGAAAATGTCACTCTTATCTGATTGGGGGCTCTTGCTGCTGGGGTTTCACCGGAAGCGGAAGATATCAGTCCATCTTCGATTCAGTTCTTGATGCTTGCATACTCTCTCAGGAGTAGTCCAGCCAGCTTATCAGTGGTAAGTGTCCATTCTATCTCACAAACCCTAACCCTAATTTTTGCTATTAAATAGGGATTTTCGCATGGTAGTTTGCATGCCCAGTTGTATCAGAATATTTGCATAGAAATAGAAAATATCGGGATTTGGGATATTACATTCCTAAAAAGGAAATAATACCAATAATGTATCTCATAATAGATGGGGCAATGAAAGATAAAGAAATCCTTCATCTCGACCTCTTGAAGATGGAAGAGATGGCAAATCATGTCTGCCTGTGTGATATGATGATTGGTTTCAACCCAAAGCTGATGTGAGCCAACTTGGAATTGACCAAAGGCTAATATGAGCCAACTCGGACTTGCCTCAAAGGGATCTTAAGAGCATGTATCTAGTGATGAAGCGTGTGGAGAGGTCAAACAATGAAGCTGCCCCTTAGCTCCATGAAGTGCTTCGCATAGACAACCATCTTGGGGTTCAACCTACCCCGGGGGGTGATCCAAGTAACTTGAATGCACTGCCTATAAATTCCTCTTGAATAATCATATTCAACTCTTGCTTAGTTGGCAAGGAGTTGACCGGGGCGATCAAGGGAATATCTTAATTGGGGGAGGCACGGTCCACTAAGATATTGATTGATTGTAGGAAGACATGTGGCCTCCACAAACAAGTAGCGAATCTACCCTAGAGGACTAATTGAGGTGATGGACTCAAAGGACTAGTATGCAAGGTAAGGATAACGCTCCCTACTTGTGGTTGCGTCAGCACGCAGAAGAGAGATTCGTCCAAAAAAGATTTTAAAATCTTGAAGGGGTGGGATTTGAACTTTGCGTGAAGAATGGGATAAGGACTGTTGTCTTGCTTTTGATAATGTGGTGAAGAATGAGAACTTGAACTCTTTGTCATGGCCCAGTCCGACTCTAGTATAGTAGGTCCCCAAACCTTGAGTCGTAAAGCACTGTGGGCCTAATAATGTTGTTAATTCGGTTCATCTTGGGTTATATATCCTGAAAATGGTTTTGAAATCACTGCCTCTTTAGAACAACAATGGAGCCATATCCCTTGTTGATTTGGGGGCTGGAGAGCCTTTTCCAAACCAAATCTAAGCCTTGTGAATTGAACCCCCAAGTATGTGTAAGATGTGGTGATCTCGATTGCCAACACTTGGAAGTTTGAGGAGGACATTCTTTGCTCTATTGAAGATCATAACCTTGGTTTTATCCAAGTTGACTGTCAACTGTCGAAGATCACATCCACAAGAACATTTTATGGGATTTCCTTGGTAATGCTTTTGAAAATTCTCTTAAGAAATGAAGTTTACCACTCCATTCTTTCCAATGGCAAACTTTCAATTTTTTTAATGCAACTATGGTTAGGAAACAGTGTAAAATCAATTGAGTTTGTAGTCGTTAAAAGGAATGTGAAAAATATTCATCGAGTTATATCACTATCAGACATTTTTATATGAAAGAAAATTGCGGAGGTGTCAAGGTGTGTTTGATTATGACAAAAAGTACATAATCATGTAACATCGTTTTGAAGGCATGAAATAGTGTGATCTGTGATTAATTTCAATTTTATATTATGCTAAGGCATGCACATACCATAAGAAGGCATTTTCCTTCTTTTATGTAAATCTCTCTTTTTGTATTTGTCCTCCCAAAGATTGTTCTATTACGACACAAATACAGTATAGTTATTATAGATCTAATTCATATATATCCTTATTTATAAGATGCTGATTGTAACTGATGCAGGAGCAACAGTTCTTAAAAAGCGTTATAAAATAGATGCCGAGGATTGCTGTGGAGAAACGTAAGCTTTCACGACTAGTTCCTTGAGTATCTATCAAAATTTTGGTTCTGTTAAATTGCTTGATTTGTGCACATCTTTACCTGCATCTATTAACAGATATGTGAAGGCTTTAGGGCAGCGCTTATTCAAGGGAGATGTGAATCAAGCTGCTTACCGTATATTGCATGACTTTCGTAAAGGAAAGTTTGGTTGGATAGCTCTTGAGAGGTCTCCCTCAAGTAGAAGCTGAAGGTTCTATTGCAACAACTATTTACAAATTAAAGTTCTGCCTACAGTCATGGTTTCTGGTCATATGCCTAAAGTTAAGGTTGAGGTGGTTGAATGTAAAAGCAGAAGTGTTCTACAACTTAAATGCAGCGTATTCAAATCCAGTGACATTATGGAAGAGCACTTTAGTGCATAGGATTGTGTGGATAGGATCATTGGTTGAACAGCTGAAATTCAGCTCTTATTCACTAGAATCCATTGCTTGAAGTTTGAACTTATTGGATAGCATCATAGCAGTATACTGCATTAAAATTTTTGGGATGAGATCATTGGTTGAACAGTTCAAAATTAAATTAATTAAATGTTGTTCGGACTCGGCAAAGACTCGTCGGGCTTGGACTCAGCCTACTCGGATTAAAAAAAAATCAAAATATAATAAATTTGTGAAAAAAAAATACTAATAACATTTCTAATCTATATAAGTTATAGCCTGACTCGCTATACAAATGGTCTCTTTTTAATACATATATGTAAACTTCACCTAAATGCCCATTAAAAGGTTGGAGGCTATCATTGGACATTTCTAATGGATGTGTAAACTCACTTAAATGATCATTAAAAGGTTCATGGCATAGTAGCATAATTCGGTGGTCTTTTGTGTACTGAAACTTCAAACAAATTCGAATTCGTCCAATATTCGAGCTATGTGGAATTAGAGATACAAGTTAATTTTGAAAATTGATTTTAAAAGCCTAAACTTTAATTATTCAAACACTATAAAATAATTACATTTCAATTTCACACTTCTTAATTCATTTTAATAAGAGTAAAATATGTCCAAGAAAATAAATGTGCAAATATAATAGCAACACTAGATTTATTGGTTACCAAAACCATGTGCTCAAAACCACTTATATCCTTGCTCATTGGAGATTCAAAGTTAACCTTAACACAATTTAAAGATTCATTAATTAATTCCAAATGTAAGTAGTGGTAAATATTATTTACTTTATTTTGAAAATAATTAATAACTATTAATCAGTAAGAGTTTTCTCTTGCATTAACTACATTATATTTTTGTTTTTTAAAGAGTAATTTTGGTTATAAGTAATTTGTTTAAAAAAATAATGATTTTTTAAGTTTAAAATTTAATGGTTATGTAATATTTCATTAAAAATATTGTGTATGTTTAACTATATGTAAATGTTATTTATAATGTTGTATATTTAATTAAAAATATTATATATAAGAAGTCTATTTCTGTATTTTATTTGTATTGGATTTTTTGGTTATGCTACTATAGTTCATGGAGGCTGTCTAATGACATTGTAGTATTAATATTTTTATAATAGTAATTAATACATTGTTATGAGATATATATAATTTGTATTGTATTTAGAAAAATGAAGTATATTATATTACTCATATGAATATGAATAGATTGTTATAATAATGAGGTGCTTTATAATCAAATATTCCCAGAATGTTTTCATGTATATGAAAAAAAACCCTGCAAGGAACTTGGACACTGCCACACTTGGATACTTATACCCGACCCTGCCACACGGACAGATGGAGGGAACCTGAACAGCCTAGTATTCAACAACTGCATTGCCATCGTATTCCACGACTGCGTTGCGTTGCCGATCTCCAGATCGAAGGACTGAGTGCGAGCGAAAACGTGGGGTCGAGTCAATCGAAATCCACTGCCCCCCACGATCGACATTTCCCTTGACTAAAAACCGCATTCTATCCCCGCCAAGGCGCCGTTGCTGCCGTCGTACTTTCCGCTCTCGAACACAATCGTCAACGCGATGAGATGGAGTTTCTGTTGGCAGGAGAAAACATACCATATGCATTAAAAAAATTGGGTACAGGCTCGCGAGTTCGAGCCGAGTCTCCTAGAGTTTCAGCGAGTGGGCCGAGTTTGGGCGAGTGTAGGCGAGTCCCGAGTTTGGGGGCCGAGTCTCAGCCGAGTACTCGATTGGCATGCGACTCGAGCAGACTTGGCAGACTCGGCCAGTCTCAGCCTAGTCTGGTAACTCTTCAAATGCAGCTCTTAAATCACTAGAATCAAGTGACTTAAAATGCTAGAACTTATTGGAGAGCAGTATAGTGTATAAGATTTTATAGAATCAAGTGACTTAAAATGCTAGAACTTATTGGAGAGCAGTATAGTGTATAAGATTTTATAGATCGAATCATCTTTAGAATTTAATCAGATTCCGTGGCATGCATGTTATTAACATTTACACTAGTACATTCATCTGCTAGTATTGGTCACAAGTTATAGCCATCATCAATGGTAAATAAATTATTATGTATAATTTATGATGTCATGATGCCACCAACAGATCAATGTTTTTTAGTGCTTATGAATCTCCTCTCGGAAATTTGTTTTTCTTATTATTTGCAGATTAAACAAAACTCGAGGCTATGGTTAACCAATGTTGTGACAATTTCTCACACTAAAGTATAAGTGCAGTTGCAAGGGATTGGAATGCTTTTTGTAATATTTTTTCTAATTATTGCTCACAGGTGCCAAGAACTGGACACCTTGAGTTGGTTTTTACAGGTTGTTTTGAGGAGTTAGGGATTGGAATACTGTACAGGGTAATATAACTCTTTGTAATGTTTTTATAATTATTGCTGACAGGTGCCAAGAACGGGACACCTCGAGGTTGTTTTTTATGGGTTGTATTTTCTTTTCTAAGCAAAGTTGTTATAACCCATCCGACAATCGGAAGAGGTGCATGTATTGTTAGAATGTGGCAACAAGGCATTGCATATGTCGTTGTGTGCTAGGAATACATTAAAGTGGAAGCCAAATGTATTTAATGTGATTTTCTTAAGTTTGGACTTAGGAAAATACATTAATAATTTTAATTTGATTTTGATTTAATGGAATCACTTTTTTAAAGTAAAATGTGGATTAAACTTAAGTGATGGCTAATCTAATCTTGGCTATTGATCTCACCGTAGGATCACATCCATTGATCCATAGTGAGGGTTATGGTTTTCGCTTAGCCATTGAGTTAGAAGGAGATTTGGTGGAGAGGATACTTACATAGGTGAGATACAGACAGAGAGAAGTCAGACGAAGGAATTTCCTGAGAAGACGGAGGAGCACCTACTCAACAGATTCACCGAGGTTCCAGGCTGAGCTAGAGGCCGTACAGATTCATGCAGAGGGTAGCCGAACCTATGTTGTTGGGAGTGGGGTGCGAGAAGCATGAGCGAAGTGAAAAGCAAAATTTTCAAAAGCTCCCGTTTTGAAAGCGTTTTTTGTATAGTATATATTTTAATATATTTTGATGGATTTATATCTAAAAAACATGTAGGATGTTGAATTAGCTATAGAATACATGGATTAAAATTTAAACCATATAACATCAATAATCTAGTAGTTATAACTTATAACATTATCATCAAATGATCGACCATAAAACTTTTGTAGGAGCTTGGCAAAGAAGGGAGGTACCATAACATTGTCATTAAATGATCAACCTAGTATAGGAGGTTGTTTAGTATAGGAAAGAAGGGGAGTGCCTCGGGAGCGTTTTGGGAGCGAGGGGGTGGAGAGAGCTCCCACACAACATAGAGCCGTACCATTAGGCAGGAGGCGGTCGTACAACCATACGGAATCCTTGCAAGCTTACATCAGCGTCGTACAGATCCGTACAACTGCACAGAGGAGGTCGTACTGCTGACGCAGGGGCCATACAACTGCACTGGGGGTGTGCTAGGTTGCTGGATTTGCCCAGTGTTTCTGCAAAGGCTACTATTCGCCAAGTTGAGTGAATTTATCTGCTGGTTGTAAAAGTTCCATATCTAAAGGCTGTTCTATCTCCTCCACGATAATTTATAAATCAGGAGTTTCTTATCATTTAGAGTGCTCTCATATGTGGTTTGGTATTGCATCATGAAGACATATGTTGTGGTTTTCCGTTGAGTGCTCTAGCATTTTTGATGTATTTCACTTGCATGGATGGCTTAAGGTTGATACTCCTTAGAGCACTCTAGCTCTTATGATGCCTCTTAATTTCATGGAGGATTGGTGGCTGATTTAACATAGAACGGTCTCCTTCTAGCATATGTTTCATGGCATATACTCGCGTTCTAGCTGGTTGGAGGTGGATTGCACTTGTGGATGATCTTTCTTTGGTTTTCCTTAAGAGCGCACTAGAGCCTTTGATTTATTTCACATTCATGGACAGTTTATGATGATTTTCAGTCACCAGTTAAAGTTCTTTGAGAGCTGTTACAGTTTTTAAAAATCTGTTATATCTACAGTTAGTGTAACAGATCTGTGGCACTGCCGAAAGTTAGTTGTGGGGTCATTCCATGACTCTCTTTGAGTAGTTCCAGACCAGTCTTTTCTACAGCAGTGTCAGATGTTGAAGTCAGTTTGCACCAGGCCGGCCACTATCCACTAAAAGCTATAGGAAAAAGGATTGGAAAATATACCAGTTTCATATAACAAGAAATATTATGTGTAGAGCTCGAGCTTAAGAATGGATTTGAGGATGAAATGACTTGTTCCAAACTTATCCCTGTACAGTATATTGGAGGGCCCTTTCTAAATTCATTTCTGGTGGTGGTAGACCTAGCACAAAGAAGTTTAGGATGGTGCTGATTTATAAATTATCCTGAAAGACACAATGAGGCCACGTATTGAACCTGAAATACCATCTCAAATTGTCATTCCATGGCAGAAATAATAAAGCACAGTTGAAATTGCATATGGGGCCTGTGTAGATTTGTTCGCATACTGAAATTCTGAGCGTTACTCCGGCAACATCTTAAAGTAGTGCACATGGACATATCTGACCTGATCAGTGGACTATTTTAGGATGTGTTTCCATGAAAGTTTGAACTATATGTGCAGAAGCAACAGTAAATTGTGGCAGAATTGAGGAGACTTTTCACTCTTAGATGTTGCCTTCATTTTATTTCATACCGTATTGAAGGGTGGGTTTAGCTTTCTAGGAATTTTGTTGGAGCGATCTCCCATTTGGAGGATCCTTGACACACATTTAAGGAGGGCATTTACTCCTTTGGGTCTAACGTTCCCCTCTTTAGGGCCTTTTCATTTGATATGTGTACTTTAGAGTTTACTATATTGATCCATCATTGCATTTGATGGAGCTGTAAAGGGTTGATTGAAACCAACAAAGTTCATTTACTAAACAAATAACCACTGTCAATAAGAAAGCAAACATAAATCCATATAGAAAAATATATATTAAACAAAAATTCATATAAAAAAATATATTGAATATAAAATGATGAGAGATGATGATAAATGATTACAAAGTTTGGACTTAAATATAAGTCCATCATGTCTTTTAGATATAGAGACACCCTTTGAGTTTAATTAATTATTTAAAATTGTTAACATTAATATTAATATTATATATATATATAACATTGTCTTCCTCTTAGACGACATGCTTTTCTTCTTAAAGTAGGATTATGGAAGACTTTTATCCTTTATTCTTGCTTGGAACACTTTTTTGTGAGCTTCTGTGTTGGTAACTGCGACACTTGATGAAATAAGACGATACCTTCTTTTAAACATTGAGTGAAAATGTTGCATCATTTATGAAGTGGTCCATCTGAAATCTAGCTTAAATGGAATTGTTCGTTGATTGATTGTTTGGATAACTTCTCATTTTTTGCTTCCACCAAGTTTCTTGATTTTGTCTCCATTCTATTTTAAAATTACATCTCGTCTGTTTATGCTCCTTTTGACCTTGTTATTAGTCATGTCGATTTTTATGATTTGCATGACGATAAGGCATCCTAATCTTTTGTACTTGTTCTTCGGAACCATGTTGTCATGATGTTTGTAGTGATTTGTTAGAATAAACATTTTTTTGATTTTGAGCGCCATTTGACTCTGTATTGATTCCTCTTTTTGGTGTTTGAATTTGAGCGTCTGATGACTTTGCTATTGGGTCAGTTATCATTTCTTTGTCGACAATTGATTTTTTTTCTATCCAACTCTTCTTGTAAAGATTTCTTATTATGCTTTAGGTTTCTAATTTATGCACTGATTATGTCTCGTTAAGCGTAAGAGTTCTTCCTTATAATCTAACTTGTTGACTTCATTTTGAGCATCTTAATTATTTGGCTCTCTTTTTCTTAACGTTTTTATTTGCTCTAGCAATTCATGATTAATCTTTTTTAAGGAGAAATTTTCTTCTTCTTTTCTTGATAATATTTGCTGAAGATCTTGAATCTCCTCTTCTAACTTTTGATTGCACTGTGTTTTATCCTTCGTCTTCTTGATTTGAATAAGTATTTTTTGATTATGATCTCTTAAACGAGAGATCTCTTCATCTCATTCCTGTATGTCTTTGTCAAATTTGTTTAATCGCGGTTTCAAATTCCTTAATTTGTGTGGTGGACTCCTGAATACGATCTTTCAATTTGGAATTTTCTGTCTTTATTAAACCATTAAAATACTTTTCTTTGTCATTTTTAAATTGTAAATTTCTATTGTTTTCCTTGTAGTATCCTAGTTCGCCTTCCAATCTTTGTATTTGCGATTGCAATTGTGAGTTACTTTGATCGTCTTTCATAATAAAATATTTGTCACTATTAAACATAAGCAATTACAATTTATAAAAAATGTCTCACACTGGAATTCCATCTTGCAATAAGGCCACTTTGTCCAAAATTTGGATATATTAATTGAATCCATAATTCACCACTTACTTAAATAAATACACAAATATGCATCAATAACTTTCTTCAATATCTTTTTCTTTTTTCTTTTTCAAAATAATAGCTTTTATTGGGGAGAATGTTATAATAATATAATTAATAACAATAATGTTGTTATTATAATGCTTTGACAATGCGGAGTATAGAATTTTTGAGTATAGGATTTGAATAGGACTTGAAAAATAACACACACACACACACACACACACACATTCTATCTAGAGTTTTATACATTCACAAAAAGGTGAAGAAATATATGGAAGAGACTAAGGAATAGGTACAGAAGAGAAAAGGGATAGCAGGGAGAGTCGAGGAAGTTATAAATGTTACCTCGACCGAGGCCTTAGAGTCATTGGGGTGAAGGATCGAACATATGTTTCCATGGATGTCGATGTTTGTACCAATAAGCATAAAAGGTGATTATTGAAATGAAGAACATATAACATAAATCATAAATCTATTAAAATAATTTCAAGATGTTTTTGCTCGGGACTAAAAATATATAAAAGGACTTGTGTAGGAAATGGGAGAAATGAAGACCGACATCAAACCACATGCAAAACTAGTAAAGACAAGACCATACAAACTTGCACACAAATAAAAGGAAATAGTAAAGAAATAAATCGACAGTATACTTGCAGCTGGAATTATTTACCCCATTGATCAAGCGGAAAGGAAATACCCAATGGTTGTCCAGCCTAAGAAGCATGATTCTGTTGAAATATTGTAACTTCGAAGAATATTCTATATGTATTTCTTTGTGGTCCCCGATGGTCCTACCGGGAGAACCACTTGTATTACTTTGTACCCCGATGCTCCTAATCAGAAGAACTAATAAGAGTCATGAGGCAGTCCCCTCTAATTGTAAAGGTGGGTCATCAGCACCCCAGTGTGGTTACTTGAGCCTACATGACAGATGAGTTAACTTAAGTGAATGGACACTCTCACTTGTGTAGCGCATTAGTGGATAAGAGAAGTAGCTGGAGAAGGAGGAGGATCAGGCTTTGATCTCCTTGCTGGTTTTATCTTTTATTTTTTTGGGGCATCTATATTGAGGAAGCTTTTGCTGGGTTTTTCCCTTTAGGGTTTTCCAAGGATAAATCTTTGTGTTTCTTTTGTATGGTTGTGCTTGTCTATCTTTCAGTGATCCTGTTTATATGCTTTTGTTATGAAAATGAAATGAAGTACTGATGTCTTAGCTAAGCATATGAAAATTGAACATGGTATCAGAGCCACCCTGAAAGAAGGCATTGTGCAGCTAAAGAATCTATGGCTTCTTATTTTTTTGGGTCTCTATCCATGATCGATCAGCAAAAAAAGGCTAGACTGACTCTCCATTGAAGGGCACATCTTTCTCTCGAAGCGGAATTCGATTCCGAGCATTTTCAGTTTTGGTGCGAAAAATTAGGGATTTCTACAGAAGAAGAATTTTTGAGTGAGCCCAGCATAGGATTGTTCTCCTCATCAAAATCAAAGTTTACAGACCTGAATAAAGAAATTTGGTTGGGTGAAACTCTGGGAAAGTCAAACCCTTGTTTGACCCCGATCTGGAAAAACCCTAAATACTAAAACTGCTAAGTTTTGGTACATTCGCTATATCCTGAGATTGGCGAAGGATCAGGAGTTGAAAAATACATAGGCCGAAGATAAAATCCTGATTTACACTGTGTCCAAAATTCAGCCTCAGATTTGCTATATTCTGGGAGATATGATCCCTCCAAGTTAGGGTTCCAGCCTCTTCCAGAATTCATCCCTAAACAGGACACCTGGGGAGAATTGCTGTAGCATGGGCTGCAAAGGTCCAAATGGAATTCCTGAAGATGTTCCAGAAAGAGCATGGCCTTTAATTTCTTTGATCCATATTTCAGAACATGAAGATGAACCAGTGACACGTGGCATGCCGTACAACTACAATGTTCTGAATAGTCCTGTAACAGGTCACCTTGGGAAAATGATCATAAATTCAAATTGGTGAAACCAATTCTAATAAAACTTGTGTTGTTGGATCAGGAACATTCTAGGTTACCTTAGTGCGAAATTTCAGACCCAGAGGAGCAGTAATTTCGGAGATATCACAAAAACAGTAACATGAATTTCTGTAGAAGAAATTGGAAAACTAGGGCTTCCTGTTCTGGGAGCTTCCCTCCACTGTTTTCAGAAAAGGAGTACATTGGACAACTCCATTTGAAGAGATCTATATTTTTATCCAATCAGATCTGAAAGATTCCAAGTTTTGAAAATTAGGGTTTCTCTGACAAATCCTAGATCAGCTAGCTCCGGAAGTAGGATGGACACCTCAAATCTGTAAGATCTAATCTTTTGCTATTTGCATTTGAGGTTCTCATTTCAAAATGATCTATCACATCAGCTTGATGATAAGCTTGGTGAAGTTGAAAAATTCCAAGCATGAAAGTATTTGATCTCTCTGAAGAAAATGAATTGGACACCTACATGAGTAGAGAGGTTCCAGTTCTAGAGGGAGATGAGCCTCAAAGACTTACACAAGAAGAGCTTGATCAAGGCCAAGAAGATCATTGTTGATTCAATGACGGATCAACTTATACCACAAGTGTCTTCCCTAAAGACACCGAAGATGTTTGATTCCTTGATCAAGCTATTTGAAGATAAGAACTTAAATCAGAAGATGGCTTTGAGAATACAGTTGAAGAATGTGAAGATCCAGAATGCAGAACAACTTGAAGCGGTAGAAGAAGAAGTATGCAGAAGTGGTGATAGCCACCTTGAATGGCCTCCCAGGATCATGGGATTCATTCATGTGAAGAATGTATGCCAAAAGTAAGTGAATACTTTCAGCTTGACTAATAAGAAGAGAAGAAGAAGATGGGAGCAATTGAAGATCAAGCTCTCACCATTCAAAGAAGATCCCTCAAGCGATGAGGAATATGAAAAACTCAATTCTTGAAGAACCTCTTATTCATCTTATCATTTGGATAAGAAATGATGATTTCATGAATGAAGAAGATGATAAAGCAGAATGATCAAGATGGAGTCTACCCACGAAACAAATAAAAGATAAGTATTCAATTGCCATTTCATGATATTGTTTTGTTATGCATTTGATTGTATTCAGTTGATGTGTTATGCATGATAGATTGTTTACATTAATACTACTAATATGCATGTGATGGGTAAGTAGCTCATGGCGCTATACAACTCTCCAATGCTACTTATCAAACCTCTTTGCTGACATATTGGATTAGTGCACAATCTCAATGATGTCATGGTAGAGATAAAAGGCATCTAGAAAGTTTCTGTGAAATATGGATGAATGTTGTATTGGCTAAATAGTTGCATGATGCCTAAAAATTTGTCGTTATGCATATGTTTTATGAAATAGTTCTAACCATGCAACTGGTGCATTTGAATTGTAGGAAAGGTCCTATACAACCTCCTACAAGAAAAGAAGGACGAGACTTGTTTCGAAGAACAAGTGACGACAATTCAATAAACATGAATCTGAAGCTCCTAGGGTCAGAGACACCATGAAGAAAGAAAGAGCTTCAGAGAGCGGTAGATCCACCTCAAAGGATGAAGACCACCATGGGTATGAGAGATAACTCAAGATGAAGAAAAGAATGCTATAAAAGAAACTATGATCAAAGAATAACAGTTGATCATGGGGAATGATGTATACGATATGATTTTGAGACATAAAGGGAAGTACATAGTATCCTCCATATGGATCTACAAGAACAAGTGTACAAAGAAAGGTTCGTGGTTTTCCTCAGAAAGAATAGACTATGACATGACATACTCTATTGACCAGTATATATCAAGCATAGAACCACCTGTATAGAATGAAGAAGGAAGATAACACTCCACTTCAGGGGGAGTGACTACAGAAGATATCTGAGTTCGACATGGTACGACATGATGGACAACTTCTTGATGGATCGAGACTTTACCAAGAGTAAAGTGGGTTCCAACCTTCAAAGTTGAATGCAGAAGACTAGGATATGTTGATGATCTGACAAGACGAACTCATGGAAGATGTTATGATGAAAGAATACTAGAATGATGTATGGGATATAGTTCCCAAACCAGAAGGAAAGAGTATTGTATCCTCCAAATATACAAAATAGAGCATGCAGCTGACGAAAGTATCGAGAAGTATAAAGCAAGATTTGTGGCCAGAGGTTTCTTTCAGAAAAAAAAAGGGAATTAATTCTGAGGAGACACTTACTCCAGGAAGTAAGGTACACTTCTTTCAGAACTATCATGGTAGTTTCTTCCATGGTGAAGTAAAGACAAGCCTTCCTTAATGGTATGATTGAGAAAGAGTTTTACATCGAATAGTCACGAGGATTTGAAGTTGAACCCAGATGGAATCACGTATGTAAGTTGAAGAAGGCCCTCTATGGCCTGAAGCAAGCTCCCAGAGCTTGGTATGGAAGAATATATAGTTTCTTGTTGAGCATGGGATTTACCAAGAATAAAGCTGATTCTAACCTTTATCTCAAGGTTGTAGAAGATGAACTTGTCATTAGAGGAAATTTCAACTCAAAATGGGCCTTTTAACTTTTATTCAAATTCCATGTCATCATGTGTTAGCCAATGAAATTGCTTTAAATTTGAAATACCATATAGGTCTTAAACATTTTTTTAACATAAATTTGGGGATAGGTATCATAAAAAAAACTACTTTTTTTGTTTGTATTTTTGACATATCTCCCTGTGTTTTTACTCAAATTTCGATTGGGAGAGTTCGTTGGATGCGGAATTAAATTCTGCATCCAACGAGTACCCACTCGGCATACTTTTGACGGACCCCGCTACCCCAAAAATAAGAAACACCTGAAAAAACGGAATGATGATGTCATCATTCCGTTTTTTCAGCTATTTCTTGTTTTTGGGGTAGCGGGGTCTGTCAAAAGTATGCCGAGTGGATACTCGTTGGATGCGGAATTTAATTCTGCATCCAACGAGCTCTCCCAATCGAAATTTGAGTAAAAATCATAGGGAGATATGTAAAAAATACAAACAAAAAAGTAGTTTTTTTCTTTTCTTCCTCCAAAATTAATAAATATTATTTTATTATTTTAACTATTATTTTATTAGTTCATTTTAGAAGGCCCATTTTGAGTTGAAATTTCCTCTAATGCATCCTGTTATTATATGTGGATGACTTATCCTTGGCAGGAAATGAGAAATAGATCATGGAAAGCAAGAAGAAACTAGCAGAAGAATTTGAGATGAAAGACCTTGGGTTAATGCATTATTTCATAGGTCTGGAAGTATGGCAAAGTTCAGAAGAAATCTTTCTCAATCAGGGAAAGTATGCGGTAGAGATATTGAAGAGATTCAATATGTTGGAATGCAAAGTCATGGCCACACCCATGGACTCCAACATGAAGCTGTTAGTTGATGACTCATCAGAGTTAGTGGATATGACTCATTATAGATAAATCATTGGGTCATTGATGTACTTAACAAATACTAGACCAGACATTTGTTTTGCTGTGAACACCTTAAGTCAATATCTTGTTCAACCAAGACGGGTTCACCTAGTAACTGCAAAGCATGTGATGAGATATCTGAAAGAGACTATAGACTTTGGTTTATATTATGATGGTAGCCATGAGTATAGATTATATGGCTACACAGATGTAGATTGGGCCGGAAGTATCTCAGACAGGAAAAGCACATTAGGTAGATGCTTTTGTTTGGGGTCTGCTATGAGTTCATGGTTTAGCAAGAAATAGTCCAGTGTTTCTCGTAGCAAGGCTGAAGCAAAATACATAGCAGATTCCTCTACTAAGTTGTGAAGCCATATGGCTTCGAAAGCTGATATCAGGTCTCTTTGAACTGAAGATGGATACTACATTGATTCTATGTGATAACGAGAGTTGTGATAACAGAGAACCCTGTGTTCCGTCGTAACACATAGAAATCCGGTATTTCTACATTCAAGATAAAGATGCAGATGATGATGTTTCAGTATTTACATACTATAGATACAGATGATGGTGATTCAGTATTTCTATACTGAATATAGAGATGATGATGATTTCAGTATTCCCATACTGAAGATATAGATGATGTTTCAGTATTTACATACTGTAGATGCAGATGATGGTGACTTGATGATGCTTTTAGTACTCACATACTAGAGATACAGATGGTGATAGTTCAGTATTCACATACTGAAGATGTAGATGAAGATGGTTTAGATGATGATGCGCTGACAAAGCCTCTGTCTCGGGTAAAGTTCGAACACTTTCGAGACAAGCTTGGTGTGGTTCAGAATGACCTTCCTCGAAACGGGGGTAGTGATGTTGCAGTGGGATTGTATCATCCCTGGACACTTGCCCTAAAGTGACCCGAAGACCTCGGTCTTCGAGAATGAAGAGGGATTGTATCATCCCGGGACATCTGTCCAAAAGTGATCCGGTGACCTCGGTCCCCGTGAATGTGGTGGGACTGCATCATCCCTGAACTTCGGTTCAAAATGTATTTGGAGGTCTCGGCCGTCGTAAAAGTGGTGGATTGCATCATCCCTGAACCTCGGTTCAAAATGTATCCGGAGGTCTCGACCCCTGTGAAAGTGGTAGGATTGCATCATCCCTGAACTTTGGTTCAAAATGTATCCAGAGGTCTCGGCCCCCGTGAAAGTGGTGGATTGCATCATCCCTGAACCTTAGTTCAAAATGTATCCGGAGGTCTCGGCCCCCGTGAAAGTGGTGGATTGCATCATCCCTGAACCTCGGTTCAAAATGTATCCGGAGATCTCGGTCCCCATGAATGTGGTAGGATTGTATCATCCTTGAACTTCGGTTTAGAACGGATCCAGTGACTTCGGTACTCGAGAATGTGTGTTAATCCCATAATTCCTAGAGGAATGATTGTCCGAGTTCCACATCTGTGTTGATCCCGTAATTCCGAAAGGAAGGATCGTTAGTAACTCCGTAAAGACCTAAATCCCGTAATTTCGAAAGGAATGATCATTGAATTGATCCCGTAATTCCAATAGGAAGGATTGTCTGAGTTCCACATATGTGTTGATTCCGTAATTCCAATAGGAAGGATTGTCTAAGTTCCACATTTGTGTTGATCCCGTAATTCCGAAAGGAAGGATCTTTAGTAACTCCGTAAAGACCTAAATCCCGTAATTCCGAAACGAAGGATCATTGAATTGATCCCGTAATTACAACAAGAAGGATTGTCTGAGTTCTATAGATGTGTTGATCCCGTAATTCCAATAGGAAGGATTGTCTGAGTTCCACAAATGTGTTGATCTCGTAATTCCGAAAGGAAGGATCGCTAGTAACTCCGTAAAGACCTAAATCCCGTAATTCCGAAAGGAAGGATCGTTAGTAACTTCGTAAATACCTAAATCCCGTAATTCCGAAAGGAAGGATCATTGGTAACTCCGTAAAGACCTAAATCCCGTAATTTCGAAAGGAAGGATCATGTTGATGTTTTGATGATGTTGATGTTTTTATGATGATGATGATGTTTCTGATCGAAAGATCAGGTGTTGCTGCTGATGATGATGTTCTTTGATCGAAAGATCAGAATGTGATGATGATGAGATCCTGATGATGATGATGCCGTATTATCAAAGTATGATGATGATGACGTACTGATCAAAAGATCAGAATATGATGATGAGTTGATGTTAGAGTATGATGATGTTCGGTTGATGATGGTTATGATTGAAAGATCAGAGGCTGATGATAATGATGAGTCTGATTGAAAGATCAGAGTATGATGATGATGTTGTTGCTGATCGAAAGGCTAAAGTGCTGAAGAAGATGTTGCTGATCTAAAGGTCAAAGTGTTGAAGATGATGTTGCTGATTGAAAGGTCAAAGTGCTGAAGATGTTGCTGTTGATTGAAGAGTCAAGATGCTGTTGATCGAAGCGGTCAAAGTACTGATGATGCTGAAGACTAAAGATTGAAGATGAAGGCTACATGATGTTGGAAAGATTCCAATGATTTATAGATGTATCACCCTGATGATGTTGATGATGTCCTCTATCTCTCTCCTATTATTGTTGTTGTTGATGTTGTTATAGAATACCCTTCTCGTTAAGGGGGAGTGTTGAAATATTGTAACTTCGAAGAATATTCTATATGTATTTCTTTGTGGTCCCCGATGGTCCTACCGGGATAACCACTTGTATTAATTTGTACCCCGATGCTCCTAATCGGAAGAACTAATAAGAGTCATGAGGCAGTCCCCTCTAATTGTAAAGGTGGGTCATTAGCACCAGTGTGGTTACTAGAGCCTACATGTGTAACTCGAGCCTTCATGATTAACTCGAGCCTACATGACAGATGAGTTAACTTAAGTGAACGGATGAATATAAATAGAGGTGTAGTGCTCCTCATTTGGAACACACACTCTCACTTGTGTAGCGCATTAGTGGAGAAGAGAAGTAGCTGGAGAAGGAGGAGGATCAGGCTTTGATCTCCTTGCTGGTTTTATCTTTTATCTTTTATCTTTTTGGGGCATCTATATTGAGGAAGCTTTTGCTGGGTTTTTCCCTTTAGGGTTTTCCCAGGATAAATCTTTGTGTTCCTTTTGTATGGTTGTGCTTGTCTATCTTTCAGTGATCCTGTTTATATGCTTTTGTTATGAAAATGAAATGAAGTACTGATGTCTTAGCTAAGCATATGAAAATTTGACAGATTCGACACAAATATGAATATGTGTCTACTTTAGAGAACTCAATAAGTTATCACTCATAGACCTTTTTCTGACTCTTTTGGTCGACAAAATTATTAATGAAGTCACACAAAACGAATGCTACTCGTTCACAGACAGATTTTCTGGATATAACCAAGTACCCATTGCTAAAGAAGATCAAAAGAAGACTGCATTTGTATGCGAGTTTGGATAATTTACGTACATACTTATGCCATTTGGATTGAAAAACACACATGCTGTATTTTAAAGAATTGTTGTCAAAGCATTTCAAGAATATATCTACAAAACTATGGATGCATACTTTGATGATTGGACAATCTAGTCCATGCTGAAGAATCACTGCAAATGGCTAAGACTTATGTTGGAGAGATGCCGACAGATAAAATTATCGTTAAATATCAAGAAGTGCATATTTGTAGCCCTGATAGGAATCATGTTGAGACATGTCGTATGTAAAGAAGGTACTAAAGTTGACTTTGCAAAAATCAAAATAATCCTCGACCTAGAACCTCCAGTCAATCCTAAGAAAGTAAGAATCCTACTAGGGCACACGGGATACTACAAAAAATTTATTCGCCATTACTATGACATGGCATACCCCCTATAGGAGTTATTAAAATAAAATCAAGAGTTCCACTGGACCGACAAATGCAATACATCATTCGACATCTTAAAAAGAAAACTAGTTGAAGAACCCATATTGAGATTCCCAAACTAGTCGATTAAATTTCACGTACATATAGACGCTTCATGAGTAGCAATTGGAGCGATTCTAACACAACCTGGTAATGACGGAATGGAATATCCAAATACATACAACAATAGAAAATTGAACAAAGAAGAAAGGAATTATTCTACAACTGAAACAGAAGTGTTGGGAATGGTATTTGCTATCCAGAAATATCGACACTATTTGCTTTCTAATTCATTCGTGTTTTACACAGACCACCAAGCACTAAAATAGTTGGTCAATAAGCCTCTACATCATGAGAGAATTTGTCGATGGTTGTTGTTATTTCAAGAATTTGAATTCGAAGTTATAGTACGACAAGGAAAAACAGATGTCAAACCCGACCACTTGTTGAGAATAGACATAGGTGAAGAAACGATTGGAATCGAGGACGATTTATTGGATGCTCATTTATTCAGAATTGAAGTCGTTTCTTCAGATTTAGCAGAGATCGCTCAATTCCTAAAAGAAGGACAAGCTCTGCAAGGAATGAATGAAAAGAAAAGGAGCTTAGCGATGAAAGTTGCACCCTACACCATAATAAATGGATTTCTCTACAAGCTTGGATTAGATGATGTATTACGATGATGTGTTCTCTACCACGAAAGACAAAGTATAATCAATGAAGCACATTACAGATCGGCAGGAGGACATTTTCAGGCTGACACAACAACAAGAACAACCCAACAGTCAGGATTATGGTGGCCGACCATACACAGAGACTGTCGAGAATTTGTGAAAAAATGTGATAGATGTCAACGAATTGGTTGACCTTTACCAAGCACATAAATGCCCTTAATATTAGTGAATCCAAGCTTAACATTTGAAATATGGGAGATTGACTTTAATGGGCCATTTCCGATATCGGGTAGACGAACAGGAGCAAGGTACATTATCACTGCAGTCAAATATGTTACCAAATAGGTAGAAGGAGAACCTGTCGAGACTTGCTCTAGCGAAATAGCCGCTAATTTTATATATGAGAACATCATCACAAGATTTGGATGTCCACTGACCTTGATCAATGATCAAGGTTCACATGTTGTAAACAAAATAATCACCATCTTAACAAAAGAATTTTTTATTGAGCATCGTAAAAGCACAAAATATCACCCTGAATCCAACGGTGCAATAGAAGCTTTCAACAAACATTAACCAATTTCCTAACCAAAATATGCAATATTGACAAAGATGAATGGGACGACAAGATACATGTACTATTGGCATACATAACAACTTACAAAAGATCGTCAGGTCAGACTTCATTCAAACTTGTATATGGACAATAAGCGATTGTTCCTTTACATTTTCGCCGACAAGCACCTATGATTGTTGAAATACTGCATATTGATGTCGAACACGTAAGGAAAGAAAGACTAGCACAACTATCCAAACTCGAGGAACACCAACAAATAGCAATACAATACCTTGAAATCCAAAAGCAACAACAGAAAGTGTGGCATGATAGAAATATAAATAACAAGAATATCTCAGTCGGAGATCTTGCATTACTTTACAATAGCTGAGTAAAAGGAAATCCTAAAAATCTTCACACTTAATGGATGGGTCCCTATGTTGTCGAAGAAATTAATGCCAATGGCTCAGTTGGACTAAAAATGCTACAAGGAAGCACATTTCTAAAACTTGTCAATGGCGCCTGACTAAAACACTACAAAACATAAAGGAGAAAAAAAATCGTTATAACTAATTCACAAAAAACAGTTGGAAAGGTACCACAAGAAAATCAATATAAACTCAAAAAGCACCAAAACAAATCTGTTAGAAAATTCATCATGACAAGAGGCTTGATAGATAGTAGCGACAACGGTGATGCAAGAAGTGGTAAACCATAATCATGGAAAAATGAACGACGATATGAGAAGCATTCACACGTAGGAACAAATCGACAAGAATGTTAAGATTCTATATGCTAAGCTAGATTATCAACATTCAATTCAATTTCACAGCAATAGAATATATAGGGTCACTAAAAGAAACAATATCACAAGATCAACATAGATTTACCGTGGGAAAACCCTAAAGGGAAAAACCCAACAAGAAAAGCTTCCTCAATATATATGATAAAAAAGGTAAAAGATAAAACCTCAGACTGGTCCTTCTCCTGCTTGCAGATAAAACTCTCTCTCTCTCTCTCATGTGCTACATAAGTGTGTGTCTGTGTGTTTCAAATGAGGAGTGCCTCACTCTATTTATATTCTTCCTCTCACTTAACTTTTCACTCAACTAAGTCGGCCCTACTAAACTTGACTGGGCCGACTTCTCTAGGAGGACTCAAAACAACTTAATATTGTTAAGATTCCATGTGCTAAGCTAGATTATCAGCATTTAATTTCAATTTCATAACAAAAGCATATAGACAGGATCACTGAAAGAAACAGTATCACAAGATCAACGCAGATTTACCGTGGGAAAACCCTAATGCGAAAAACCCAGCAAAAGCTTCCTCAATATAGATGACCAAAATATAAAAGATAAAACCCCAAACTGATCCTTCTCCTCCTTGCAGCTACAACTCTCTCTCTATCTTATGTGCTACACAAGTGAGTGTGAGTGTGTTTAAATGAGAAGCACCTCACCTCTATTTATATTCTTCAATTCACTTGACATTTCACTCAACCAAGTCGACCCCACTAAAATTGATTGGGCCAACTTCTCTAGGAGGGCTCAAACAACTTAATATTATATTAATGAGGGTGGTAATGAATCGACTTACAATGGAGGGTTTTTCGTCATGACTCTTGGTAATTCTCCTGATAGGAACATCATGGTATAATACAAATGATTCTCCCGATAGGAACATCGGGGTACAATAAGTAAATACACTTCGAAGTTACAATAATTCAACACTCCCCCTTAACGAGAAGGGTATTATTCAAAAACAACATCAACAGCAGTAGGAGAAAGAGAGAGAGCATCTTCAACATCATCAAGGTGATACATCTATAAATCATTGGAAACTTTTTCATCATCTTAGACGTATAGTCTTCATCTTCAATTTCAGCGGCAGCAACACTTTGATCGACAACATCATCATCACCAACAACTCTTTGAGCAACGTCATCATCACACTCTGATCTTTCGATCAACAACATCATCATCGTCATCAGCAATACTTTGAGCAACATCATCATCACATTGATCTTTCGATCAACAACATCATCATCATCAACAACAACCTACAATCCACAATTTGAAGACGAAAGTCTACGGATCACTTTAGGACTTAAGTCCAAGGATGATGCAATCCTACCACATTCTCAAGGACCGAAGTCACCGGATACAATTACGGGATAATCACTCCTGATCACTTTAGGACTAAGTCCAAGGATGATGCAATCCTACCACATTCTCAAGGACCGAAGTCACCGGATACAATTACGGGAAAATCACTCCCTATCGCTTTAGGACTAATGTACAAGGATGATGCAATCCTACCACATTCTCGACGACCGAAGTCCCCGGATACAATTACGGGATAATCACTCCCTATCACTTTAGGACTAATGTCCAAGGATGATGCAATCCTACCACATTCTCGATGACCAAAGTCCTCGGATACAATTGCAGGATAATCACTCCCTATCACTTTAGGACTTATGTCCAAGGATGATGCAATCCTACCACATTCTCGAAAATTGAAGTCTCCGGATCACTTTAGGACAAGTGCCCAGGGATGATACAATCCTACCACATTCTCGAGGATTGAAGTCACCGGATCACTTTAGGACAAATGTCCAGGGATGATACAATCCTGCTTCTTTCTCGGAGACATAAGTCTACGGATCACTTTAGGACAAATGTCTAGGGATGATACACTCCCATTGTAACATCATTGCTCCCCCTTTCGGGAAGGTCTTTCTAAACAACACCAAGCTTCTCTCGAAAATATTCAAACTTTATTCGAGACAGAGGCTTCGTCAACACATCAACAACTTGTTCATCGGTACTCACATACTGGAGCTTAATGGCTCCCTTCTGTATCATATCTCGAATGTAGAAATATCGGATTTCTATGTGCTTTGACTTATCGTGGAACACTGGGTTCTCTATCATCTTTATACAACTTTGGTTATCACATGGAATCACTATGGTATCCAACTCTAGGTTAAATAAACCTGACATCAGCTTCCGAAGCCATATGGCTTCACAACTAGCAGAGCAAGCTGCTATATATTCTGCTTCAGCCGTGCTAAGAGCAACACTGGACTGTTTCCTTCTAAACCATGAAATCATAGCAGACCCCAGACTATAACATCCACATGATGTACTTCTTCTGTCTGAGACACTTCTAGCCCAGTCTGCATCTGTATAGCCATACAATCTGTAATCATGGTTTCTATCATAGTATAGACCAAAGTCTATAGTCCCTTTCATATATCTCATCACATGTTTTGCAGTTATCAGGTGAACACGTCTAGGTTGAACTAGATACTGACTCAAGGCATTCACAGCAAAACAAATGTCTGGTATGGTATTTGTTAGATACATCAACGACCCAATAATCAGTCTGTATTGAGTCACATCCACTAACTCTGATGATTCATCAGCCAACAACTTCAGGTTGGTATCCATGGGTGTGGCCATGGATTTACATTCCAACATATCAAATCTTTTCAAAATTTCCACTGCATACTTTGCTTGGTTGAGAAAGATTCCTTATGAACTTTTCCACACTTCCAGACCTAGGAAATAGTGCATTAACCCAAGGTCTTTCATTTCAAATTCTTCAGCGAGCTTCTTCTTGCATTCACAATCTGTTTCCCATTCCTTGTCAGAAATAGATCATCCACATACAATAATAGTATGATAGGTTCATCTTCTATAACCTTGAAGTAAAGTAGGATTGGCTTTACTCTTCGGAAAGTCCATGCTCGTTAGGAAACTATCTATCCTTCCATACCAAGCTCTAGGAGCTTGCTTCAGGCCATACAGGGCCTTCTTCAACTTGCATACGTGAGTCCCTCTGTCTTCAACTTCAAATCCTTGTGGCTATTCTATGTATACTTCTTCTTCAATCACACCATTCAGGAAGGCTATCTTCACATCCATCTGGTGTAAGTCCCATTTCATCATGGATGCAAGTGCCATGATAGCTCTAATCGAAGTATACCGTGCTAGTGGTGCAAACGTCTCTTCATAATCAATTCCCTCTTTCTGAGAGAACCCTCTAGCCACAAATATTGCTTTGTAATTCTCTATACTTTAGTCAGCTGCATGTTTTATTTTGTAGATCCATTTGGAGGATACTACACTCTTTCCTTCTGGTTTGGGAACTATATCCCACATATCGTTCTTCACTATTGACTGGTATTCTTTCGTCATTGCTTCTACCCATTCTTTCTTCTGTTCAACTTCTTCGTAGTTTGTAGGTTCTTGATCTACAAGATCACACATCAAAGCTACATAGTTGGAAATGGTTTTGGATTCTTGCTTATCATTGTGGAGCCTTCAGGAGCTCCATATCTTTCTGCTTCTTATATAATTTCTCTTGCCCAAGCAGGATTTCTCTTCTGTGATATCTCCATCATAGGAGGTTCTTGTGGTTCTATCATATCATGATATTCAGGTGCTTCATCTTTAGGGAGGGATGTAGCCTCTACATTTCTGGGAGGTACATCTTCCTCATACACTTCTTCATGTTGACATTTTTTGGATCTCTCGAGAGCTGCTTCTTCATCGAATGTTACATCTCTACTGATTTCCATGTGATGGAATCGAGGAATGTAAATTCTGAATGCCTTGGATACTTCATAGTATCCAACAAATATTTCCTTCTTTCCGGAGGGGTCTAACTTGGTTCTTTTCTCCTTCGGTATATGAACATATACTGGACAACCAAATATCTTGAGGTGACTTACCTTAGGCTTCTTTCCTGTGAACATCTCTTATGGAGTCTTGAATCCAAGAGCACTATGAGATATTCTGTTTTGTACATAGACAACAGTTCTTGCTGCTTCTGCCCATAGGTGCTGTTAGCACCGGGATTGAGCCCATAGGTTGGGCGAAAAAGGGTTCTCTCCTGGGAAATAGCGGAACCACTTTAGACTGCGCCTCTGGCCCTGCGCAGTCAGAGAGGGATCTCTCGCTTGTTTTCAGGTTTACTTCACGTAGGATATTCGATCAAGAATGGTCAGGAGGCCAGACTCCTAAATGGGGCGGGTACGTTCATGTAAGATGTAGGTGGGACTATCAGAGTAAGGAACCATTGGGCAATGGAGTCGGAGGTTCGGGTAGGGAACATATTGCAGGAGGTAAAGAATGGCGTAAATTTACAAACAGAGGCAAGATAACCATTGAGCTTGCAATCAAGAGATATTCAACAGGTGATTAGTAGATGAGAGGGAATAGTCCATCACGCAAAGCACCGGCAAGATGAATTCGACGTAACTTTAGAAGAAAACTTAAATGAATATCTGAAACAACAGACATAGCATAGCATGTATGAATTCCAAACTGTTATACACTCATTTCAGACATGAAAGAAATTAACAAAATGGAATGAAAACGAGATGAAAATTTCACGTAAAGAGATTACATATTGAAAGAAGCAACGACACATGAATCTCTGCCTTGAAATACAATCCTTCTTTTGCAAATTTATTCATAACACGGAAATCAAAGACTAATTACAATGGAGAGCCTTAGCCCTTGAAAGTTTCTCAACCAACCCTTATCTCCCTCTATCGGGAGTGTATTTATACTACTTGAATGCTGAGATTACTCCCCGAAACAAACCTAAAAACTGTTTCTAGTCACAATCAAACATTAACAGTCTAGAGAGTGGAACTATCGCCATGATTTACAAATGTGAATAAACATCATGGAGCTAGTGGG
Source organism: Pseudotsuga menziesii (assembly GCA_001517045.1). NCBI lineage: Eukaryota > Viridiplantae > Streptophyta > Pinopsida > Pinales > Pinaceae > Pseudotsuga > Pseudotsuga menziesii. The sequence continues at coordinate 133,676 of LPNX011003468.1, forward strand.
TGCATTTAGCCCGAGTGACAGCTTGACGTGCTCGGCTACTGTTGTGGATTCTAGGTATGACACCTTTCTGTTTGCTTTCAGGTGAGTCACCATTCAATGGGTTTTGGACCTTTTAGCCGGCCTGCTGAGTCAGCATAATGCCCTTTTTCTGTCCAAAGTGTGTGTTTCTTCCGTGTTCAAATGCGGCTTTCTGCATGGGCACACACTGACAGGGCAATTTGCATCTTTCCCCTGCTCAACCTCATCCACCACCCCCTTCCTCCCCAGGTAACACTGTTAGGCGCGGGGTCTGGAAAAAGGGACGCATTTCTCTTGGTCGAGGCAAGCCTTTTCGGTGGCTTGTCATTCTTGTACTCCTCACCTCGAGTGAGGTGGGCTCTCCCACAGGCAATAAGGTGTAGCATACCTCCACTAGCTGCATCACCCTTGGCACGTGGAATTCACAAATCGGGCTATGTAGGTATTAGACCCCTGATGCTCCCATCCAAACAAATGCTCCTACAGAGAGCAGTCCAGGACTGTCTCCCTATGTGGAGGCTTTGGAGGTAGCGATGGCATCAGTGGCGCTTGAAAAAACACCTACGAGGAGTGAGTGTCCAAGAAATGCGTCGCTGGAGGTGTGGGTATCTGAAGGCGGGTGTATCTCTCAAAACTCTTCACATCTTTGCTCCGATGATTGGTGTCATCCTTGGCATGGAACACCAAGGTGACGGGTGAGTGTGGAAATTTGTTCACCAACCATCAGCACACCTAGACAGACAAGATTTTCGAACCAGATCGCCATCGCCAAACCCTTCGAACTTCTATGGACTTGCGATGAAACGAAAACTTGGGCTCTGGAAATATGTTAGCTCATCCCCGATGTTCCAAAGGCAATATATACAAGGCTTTGAGATTGAATTTTGCAATGACCGGTCAGCATTCCCACACATTCTACCATCGAGTGTCTTTGGTGCTAGCATGTGTGAGGGCGCGGGAATGGTGATCCTTTACCTGCTGGGAATCTAGACACATTGCTTCATCGGCTGTGGCATCTTACCATTGGCTGCGGGAAATACTTTCGGATGCCACCATGTATAGTTGATCCATGCTACAAAGCAAATGAAGTGGATGCTCCCATGCTTCCTTGCTTTTGTGACGTAGGAGGCAGAATGGTCTCCCCCTTCGTGCTGGCCTTGCCCCATGTGAAAAGCAGATTCGCTGGTTATTTTCCTTACTTCTGCAGGCCAATTCACAAAGAAGCCGCCTGTCTTTTAGGTGATACGGCTTCACCACAGGGATGATTTCACATGTACGCACACTACAAATGGCGTTGGGGAAATCAGTTAATCAACCAAGAGGTAGATTACGCATATGAACGTCCCCTCCATTGCCATCTCCACACTGGATACGACACTTATAGCCCCGAGGCTTCCTCAGCCCTCCAATTTGGGGAACCTTTCACATCCATCGTCCATGTTTCTTTACTTCTGCCGTCAACTTCTCTTCTCTTGATACAACAAGCAGCTTTATATCGTGGCATGTTCTTACCTGTTGATTTAGATTGACCTTCCCATGCAACTGTCGATCTGAGTGGGTCCTATCACCTCTTCGTGAATCGGGATCTTGACGTTGTCCGCGTTAGTCCAGATCGTGAAAAGAGCCACAGCTGTAGATCTACCTCCGCTCTGGTTGTGACCGTTGATTCTTTGTAGCTGGTACCACTTTTCGCGATTTGGAATCGCGACTTCCTTCGCACAAGTCTGGCTTGCAAAATCAGCTGGGGCCGTAGATCCATTTCTACTTTCATCCTTGCCATTAGATACTTCCGCCCTTTAACCTGTTTCAGGATTTGGGAAAGTTCCTTCTATCGAGCATGTTTGCTCAGTGAAACCGTTTCGGGCCGTCGATTGGGCTTCACCTTGATCTTGGCCCTTCATTGTTTGCCAATTTTAACAGACTCTACGAATGCCAAACTTTGACCACTCTCTCGCGTCTTTTGGCCAAAAACATGCTCTATCGCCGCTCTTCTTCCTTGTGCTCCCAGATCATTGGTCTATGACGCCTTTATCTATCATTGTCGCGGCTGCAAGTCTTCACCTCCGAAGGAATCTACCACCGTATATTGAGCTCTCTTCATTATCTGATGGTCTCAAAACATGGAAAATGTGCCTCTGATAATCTGAAGGGCGCTCACGTAATTTTCAAATGAATAGGACCCTTTTCAAGCTCTATTAGGCCCATAAATCGACTGTTGCAAACAAAGTGCTAACGGGTGCATTAGAAGATCTTGATCATATATCATTGTCTTCACTGCCTCCATGATGGTTCTATTCTTTCTTTCCGCAACACCATTTTGTTGAGGATTGTAGGGAGTAGTTAGTTCCTTATTGATTCTAGCATCTTTACAAAAGGCTTCAAATTCCTTTTAAGTATATTCTCCGCCATTGTTTAATCAGAGTGTCTTGATTCTTTTGTATGAAAGATTCTCTATCAAGGCTTTGAATTCTTTGAATTTCTCAAACACCTCGCTCTTTGCTTTCAAGAAGTATATCCATGTGTTTCTTGAATAGTCATCAATAAATGTAATATAGTATTCAAAACCACTCAAAGATGTGGAGGAAATTGGACCACACACATTTGAATGAATCAATTCCAATGTACCTTTAGTTTTTGTTTCACTCTTCGGAAATGGATTCTTGATATTCTTCCCTTTCACACATCCTTTGCAAATTCCTTCATGGTTGATCTTCAAGTCTGGTAGTCCCGTCACTACTTTGTTCACATGAGGTAGTGCTTTGTAATTGATGTGGGAAAGCCTTCTATGCCACAGTTTAGTAGGGTTAATGGACTCATGAATACGGGCTGTTTCTGAATGTCCCTTGAGTTTATACAGGCCTCCTTCTTCTTCACCGATGACAACTGCATCTTCAATTGACTTTCCTTTGGGCCACATGAGTACTCGGCCATCTATGAATGCAATCTGAATCCTTTCTTATATAAGGTTGAGATAGAAAGTAAATTCTTCTTTAGACCCGGTACATATAAAACTTCCTTCATCTTCAGGGGATTTCTTGAATCAATCTTGTAGCTTGCTTCACCAATTCCTTTGATAGGATATTGATAGTCATCTCCTAGAGATACTTTTTGAGGAGAGTTCTTTTCTTCAAGTTTTGACAGAGTTTTCTTTTGTCCCGTCATGTGCTTTGAAGCACCACTATCAATAAACCATGTGTCTTCTCCAGGTGTTACAAGCCCATAGAGTGCAGAGAATACTACATACTCTTCTGCATCCTCTTCTCTTGCTTTCTTTCTTTGAGGTCCTTCATCTTCTTCTTCTTCATCCTCATCTTCACCTAGATGTGCATGATGTCTTTTGTTGTTTTTGTTCCTCTTCTTGTATTCTTGTCTCTTCAAAGGACAATTTCTGGCAATGTGTCCTATCTTATCACAATGAAAACATTGAAAGCTGGAGTAGTCCTTCTTTGGAAAACTTTCTCTTGTTCTTTGTAACCTTTTGGGAGGTTGAGACTCCTTGTGGTTTCCCTTCTTGAAGTTGGGTTGACTTCTTCTTCTCTTGGTATGAGTGGCTAGGGCTTGATCATCTTCCTTTAGTATAGCTTCTCTATTTTCCACTCTAGTATCCTCTTGAATACAATCTTCCCATACAATATCAAACTTCATGCTTTCATTTTTGGCACACATCATTTGGATGAATGACTCCTAGGGTCTAGTGATGCCATTGAGAGCAGTCATAACCAACTCATCTTCATCAAGTTTTTCTCCAATGGCTTCTAGTTGTTCCTTGAACTGGGAGACCCTTGTGAAGTAGTCTTGGATGGATTCTCCTTGACTCATCTTGGTGATCTTCAATTGAGCTCTTAGATTCATCTTTCTGTTGATGTTTCTTCCTTCATACATTCTTGCTAGGGCATCATACATTTCTTTCGGAGTCTTCTTGGATGGCACTTGAGGGATCAAGTGATCCTTGATAGAGTCAGCAATAATCCTGTGTTCCCTAATCAGATCCTTCTTGTGCTTCTCCTTAGCTTCAGCCTCTTCAGGTTCTGCAACTTCATCCTTGATATATTTTTCAAGATCATTGTCCTTGATAATGAGGAAAATTCTATATTTCCATGCTCTATAATTCTCTATGCCTTCTAGTTTGTCCTCAAGCTTGGTGCTTGGGGCCATCTCATTAGGAGATGACAAAAAATTGAAATTATGGAAAATGAGAAACTGATCTTACCAGGAGATGCGTTTGATTGAGACGAGTTGACTGGTGTACTTGGTTTCTGGAGATCTCAAGTCTTCACCTTTCAAAATTGACTTGCGAGATTCAGCACTGCAGCTGCTAGCAATTTTTTTGGTTTTCCAGTTTTCTGGTCCATAAGTCAAACTAGGGTTTGAATTTCCCGAAGATATACTCTTTCAAAAACTTCGATCTCAGGCTCAGAAGATGTGCTCTAGGAAGGCGCAACTTTCCATGCAATTAGTTCTTCAAAATTCAAAATTTTCCCGAAACCCTAATTTCTTGTCGGGGAGAGAGAGAGGGATTTTTCACCTTGTGAAAGCTATCCTATTCAGGTTAGCTCTGATACCATGTTAAGATTCCATATGCTAAGCTATATTATCATCATTTAATTTCAATTTCATAACAAAATCATATAGACAGGATCTGTGAAAGAAATAGTATCATAAGATCAACACAGATTTACCCTGGGAAAACCCTAATGGGAAAAACCCAGCAAAAGCTTCCTCAATATAGATGACCAAAAGATAAAAGATAAAACCCCAAACTGATCCTTCTCCTCTTTGCAGCTACAACTCTCTCACTCTCTTATGCACTACACAAGTGAGTGTGAGTGTGTTCAAATGAGAAGCACCTCACCTTATTTATATTCTTCAGTTCACTTGACATTTCACTCAACCAAGTCAGCCCCACTAAAATTGACTGGGCTGACTTCTTTAGGAGGACTCAAACAACTTAATATTATATTAATGAGGGTGCTAATGACCCGACTTACAACGAAGGGTTTTCCCTCATGACTCTTGGTAATTCTCCCGATAGGAACATCGGGGTATAATACAAATGATTCTCCCAATAGGAACATCAGGGTACAATAAGTAAATACACTTCGAAGTTACAATAATTCAACAAATATTATATTTAGGAGGGTGCTAATGACCCGACTTACAACGGAGGGTTTTCCTCATGACTCTCTACTGACCTAATACAATAATATCATCCTAAAGGAGGAATAATAACATCTCTGAAAGGTTCCATCAATAAAATACATTTAGAATATTCTTCGAAGTTACAATAATTCAACACTCCCCCTTAACGAGAAGGATATTCTACAACAACAACAACAGTAGGAGAAGGAGAGAGAGAATCTTCAACATCATCAGGGTGATACATCTATAAATCATTGGAATCTTTTCATCATCTTTGACATATAGTCTTCATCTTCAATTTCAGCAGCAACAACACTTTGATTGTTCGGTCGACAACATCATCATCAACATTTTAGTCTTTTCAATAAGCAACATCCATTAAAGGAAATTTCAACTCAAAATGGGCCTTTTAACTCTAATTCAAATTCCATGTCATCATGTGTTAGCCAATGAAATTGCTTTAAATTTGAAATATCGTATAGGTCTTAAACAAATTTTTAATATAAATTTGGGGATAGGTATCATAAAAAAAACTATTTTTTTGTTCGTATTTTCGACACATCTCCCTATGTTTCTACTCAAATGTCGATCGGGAGAGCTCGTTGGATGTAGAATTAAATTCTGCATCCAACGAGTACCCACTCGGCATAATTTTGACGGACCCCGCTACCCAAAAAACAAGAAATACCTGAAAAAACGTGATGATGCCGAGTGGGTACTCGTTGGATGCGGAATTTAATTCTGCATCCAACGAGCTCTCCCGATCAAAATTTGAGTAAAAACACAGGGAGATATGTCAAAAATANTCCAACGAGCTCTCCCGATCAAAATTTGAGTAAAAACACAGGGAGATATGTCAAAAATACGAACAAAAGAGTAGTTTTTTTCTTTTCTTCCTCCAAAATTA
>LPNX011003468.1:139905-273580 GCA_001517045.1 Pseudotsuga menziesii
ATAAATATTATTTTATTATTTTAGCTATTATTTTATTAATTTTCCTTAGGAGGCCCATTTTTGAGTTGAAATTTCCTCTAATGATCATCAACAATACTTTGACCTTTCGATCATCATCATCATCATCAACAATACTTTAAGCAACATCATCAACAACACTTTGATCTTTCGATCAACAACATCATCATCAACAGCAACAACCTGCAATCCACAATATGGAGACGAAAGTTTATGGATCACTTTAGGACTTAAGTCTAGGGATGATACAATCCTACCACATTCTTGAAGACTGAAGTCTCCAAATACTATTACGGGATAATCACTCCCTATCACTTTAGGACTTAGGTCCAAGGATGATGCAATCCTACCACATTCTCGAAGACCGAAGTCTTCAGATACTATTACGAGATAATCACTCCCTATCACTTTAGGACTTAGGTCCAAGGATGATGCAATCCTACGACATTCTCGAAGACCGAAGTCTCCAGATACTATTATGGGATAATCACTCACTATCACTTTAGGACTTAGGTCCAAGGATGATGCAATCCTGCTTCTTTCTCGGAGACATAAGTCTACGGATCACTTTAGGACAAGTTTCCAGGGATGATACAATTCCACTGCAACATCACTGCTCCCCCTTTCGGGGAAGGTCTTTTCGAACAACACCAAGCTTGTCTCGAAAGTATTCAGATTTTATTCGAGACAGAGGCTTTGTCAACACATCAACAACTTGTTCATCGATACTCACATACTGGAGATTTATGGCTCCCTTCTGTATCATATCTCGAATGTAGAAATACCATATTTCTATGTGCTTTGATTTATCTTGGAACACTGGGTTCTCTGTCATCTTTATACAACTCTGGTTATCACATAGAATCACTATGGTATCCAACTCCAGGTTAAACATACCTGACATCAGTTTCTAAAGCCATATGGCTTCACAACTAGCAGAGCAAGCTGGTATGTATTCTGCTTCAGCCGTGCTAAGAGCAACACTGGACTGTTTCCTGCTAAACTATGAAATCATAGCAGACCCCAGACAATAACATCCACCTGATGTGCATTTTCTGTCTAAGACACTTCCATCCCAATCTGCATCTGTATAGCCATACGATATGTAGTCATGGTTTCCATCATAATATAGACGAAAGTCTATTGTTCCTTTCAGATATCTCATCACATGTTTTGCAGCTACCAGGTGAACACGTCTAGGTTGAACTAGATACTTACTCAAGTTGTTCACAACAAAACAAATGTTTGGTCTGGTATTTATTAGATACATCAACGACCCAATAATTTGTCTGTATTGAGTCACATCCACTAATTCTGATGATTCATCATCCATTAACTTCATGTTGGTATCCATGGCTTTACATTCCAACATATCAAATCTTTTCAAAATTTCTACTGCATACTTTAACTGATTGAGAAAGATTCCTTCTGATTTCTGCCACACCTCCAGACCTAGAAAATAATGCATTAACCCAAGGTATTTCATCTCAAATTCCTCAGCGAGCTTCTTCTTGCATTGTACAATATGTTTCTCATTCCCTGTCAGAAATAGGTCATCCACATATAGTAATAGTATGATAGGTTCATCTTCTATAACCTTGAAGTAAAGTTTAGGGTCGGCTTTACTCTTGGTAAAGTCAGGAAACTATCTATCCTTCCATACCAAGCTCTAGAAGGTTGCTTCAGGCCATATAGGGATTTCTTCAACTTGCATACGTGAGTCCGTCTGTCTTCAACTTCAAATCCTTGTGGCTATTCTATGTATACTTATTCGTCAATCACACCATTCAGAAAGGCTGTCTTTACATCCATCTGGTGTAAGTTCCACTTCATCATGGATGCAAGTTCCATGATGGCTCTAATCGAAGTATACCTTGCTATTGGTGCAAATGTTTCTTCATAATCAATTCCCTTTTTCTGAGAGAAACCTCTAGCCACAAATCTCACCTTTTATTTCTCTATGCTTCCATCAGCTGCATGTTTTATCTTGTAGATCCACTTGGAAGATACCACACTCTTTCTTTCTGATTTGAGAACTATATCCCAAACAACATTCTTCATTATTGATTGGTATTCTTCTGTCATTGCTTCTACCCATTCTTTCTTCTGTACAACTTCTTAATAGTTTCTAGATTCTTGATCTACAATATCACACATTAAAGCTACATAGTTGGAAAATGGCTTGGGCTTCTTGCTTATCCTTGTGGAGCCTTCTGGAGCTCCATATCTTTCTTCTTCTTGTATAATTTCTCTTACCCAAGCAGGCTTTCTCTTCTGTGATATCTCCATCACGGGATGTTCTTGTGGTTCTGTCATATCATGATCTTTAGGGAGGAATGTAGCCTCTACATTTCTGGGAGGTGCATCTTCCCCATATACTTCTTCATGTTGACATTTTATGGATCTCTTGAGAGCTGCTTCTTCATCGGATGTTACATCTCTACTGATTTCCATGTGATGGAATCCATGAATGTAAATTCTAAATGCCTTGGATACTTCATAGTATCCAACAAATATTCCCTTCTTTCCGTAAGGGTCCAACTTGGTTCTTTTCTCTTTTGGTATGTGAACATATATTGGACAACTGAATATATTGAGGTGACTTACTTCAGGATTCTTTCCCGTGAACATCTCCTCTGGAGTCTTGAATCCAAGGGCACTGTGAGATATTCTATTTTGTACATAGACAACAGTTCTTGCTGCTTCTTCCCATAGATGCATTGGAAGATATTGGTCATATATCATTGTCTTCATTGCCTCCATGATGGTTCTGTTCTTTCTTTCCGCAACACCATTTTGTTGAGGATTGTAGGGAGTAGTTAGTTCCCTCTTGATTCCAACATCTTTACAAAAGGATTCAAATTATTTTGAAGTATATTCTCTGCCATTGTCTGATCGAAGTGTCTTGATTCTTTTGTCTGAAAGGTTTTCTATCAAGGCTTTGAATTCCTTGAATTTTTCAAACACTTCGTTCTTTGATTTCAAGAAGTATATCCATTTTTTTATTGAATAGTCATCAATAAATGTAATATAGTATTCAAAACCACATCAAGGATGTGGAAGAGATTGGATCACATACATTTGAATGAATTAATTCCAACGTACCTTTAGTTTTTGTTTCACACTTTGGAAATGGATTCTTGATATTCTTTTCTTTTGCACATCCTTTGCAAATTCCTTCATGATTAATCTTCAAGTCTGATAATCTCGTCACTACTTTGTTCACATGAGGTAGTGCTTTGTAATTTATGTGGGTAGGCCTCCTATGCCACAGTTCACTAGGGTTAGTGGTCTCATCAACAAGGGATGTTTCAAATGTCCCTTGAGTTTATACAGGCCTCCTTCTTCTTCACCGATGGTAACTGCATCTTCAATTGACTTTCCTTTGGGCCACATGAGTACTTGTCCATCTGTGAATGAAACTCTATATCCTTTCTTATCTAATGTTGAGATAGAAAGGAAGTTCTTCTTTAGACCTGGTACATATAAAACTTTCTTCATCTTCAGGGGGTTTCCTGAATCAAGCTTGTAGCTTGCTTCACCAATTCCTTTGATTGGATATTGATAGACATCTCCATGAGATACTTTCTGAGGAGAGTTCTTTTCTTCACGTTTTGACATAATTTTCTTTTGTCCCATCATGTGCTTTGAAGCACCACTATCAATAAGCCATGTGTCTTCTCCAGGTGTTACAGACCCAGAGAGTGCAGAGAATATTACATACTCTTCTGCATATTCTTCTCTTGCTTGCTTTGTTTGAGGTCCTTCTTCTTCTTCTTCTTCATCCCCATCTTCATCTAGATGTGCATGATGTATTTTGTTGTTGTTCCTCTTCTTGTATTCTTCTTTCTTCAAAGGACAATTTTTGGCAATGTGTCCTATCTTATCACAATTGAAACATTGAAAGTTGGATTAGTCCCTCTTTGGGAAACTTTCTCTTGTTCTTTGGAACCTTCTGGGAGGTTGAGACTCCTTGTGATTTCCCTTCTTGAAGTTGGGTTGACTTCTTCTTCTCTTGATATGGGTGGCTAGGGCTTGATCATCTTCCTTCAGTAGAGCTTCTCTATTTGTCACTCTAGCCTCCTCTTGAATACAATCTTCCCATACAATATCAAACTTCATGCTTTCCTTTCTGGAACACATAGTTTGGATGAATGAATCCCAGGGTCTAGTGAGACCATTGAGAGCAGTCATAACCAACTCATCTTCATCAAGGGTGTCTCCAATGGCTTCTAGCTGTTCCTTGAACTGGGATACCCTTGTGAAATAGTCCTGGATGGATTCTCCATGACTCATCTTGGTGCTCTTCAATTGAGCTCTTAGATTCATCTTGCTGTTGATGTTTCTTCCTTCATTCATCCTTTCTAGGGAATCATACATTTATTTTGGAGTCTTCTTGGATGACACTTGAGGGATCAAGTGATCCTTGATAGAGTCAACAATAATCCTTTGTGCCCTAATAAGATCCTTTTTGTGCTTCTCCTTAGCTTCAGCCTCATCAGGTTCTGCAACTTCTTTCTCGATATATTTGTCAAGATCATTCTCCTTGAGAATGAGGCCAATTATGTATTTCCATGCTCGGTAATTCTCTATGCCTTCTAGTTTGTCCTCAATCTTGGTGCTTGGGGCCATCTTGTCAGGAGATTACAAAAAAATAGAAATTCTTGAAAATGAGAAACTAATCTTACCAGGAGATGTGCTTGAATGAGGAGAGTTGACTGGTGTGCTTGGTTTTTGGAGATCTCAAGTCTTCACCTTTCAAAACTGACTTGCGAGGTTCTGCGGTGTAGTTTTCTAGTTTTCTGGATTTCTGCAGTTTTGTGGTATAGTGTCAAACTAGGGTTTGACTTTCCCGGAGATCTACCCACTCAAAAATTTCGATCTCAGGCTCAGTAGATGCACTCTAGGAGGGCACAAATTTCTATGCAGTCAGATATTCAAAAATCCATTTTCTTCAAAACCCTAATTTCTTGTCGGAGAGGGAGATAGGGATTTTTCACCTTGTGAAAGCTGTCCTATTCAGGTTATCTCTGATACCATGTTAAGATTCTATATGCTAAGCTAGATTATCAACATTCAATTCAATTTCACAACAATACCATATACAGGATCACTGAAAGAAACAATATCACAAGATCAACACAGATTTACCCTGGGAAAACCCTAAAGGGAAAAACCCAGCAAGAAAATATTCCTCCATATAGATGATAAAAAATATAAAAGATAAAACCTTAAACCAGTCCTTCTCCTCCTTGCAGATAAAACTCTCTCTCTCTCATGCACTACACAAGTGTGTGTCTGTGTGTTTCAAATGAGGAGTGCCTCACTCTATTTATATTCTTCCTCTCACTTAACTTTTCACTCAACTAAGTCGGCCCTACTAAACTTGACTGGGCTGACTTCTCTAGGAGGACTCAAAACAACTTAATATTATATTTAGGAGGTGCTAATGACCCGACTTACAATGAAGGGTTTTCCTCATGACTCTCCAGTGACCTAATACAATAATATCATCCTGACGGAGGAATAAAAACATGTCCGAAAGGTGCCATCAATAAAATACATTTAGAATATTCTTCGAAGTTACAATAATTCAACAAAGAAATGGTAAATAGAGAGTCTCAACTGAACCGACATAGAACCGATCAACACATCATAAAAAAATAAAAATAAATGCACTGAAAATATAATCATGAAAATAAAACGGTCACATCAAGTCATCAAGAAACTCGACACTTAGGGAAGAAAAGTCGGAATACCTCGGAATAAGCACCGAAAAATTGTTTTTCCAATTTAATCCCTTCACCGGTCTCGCAATTAATGCCAACACCCAGTACACACTCTCCTTCCCAGGGCATCTCCGCTATAAATATCGCATTAGAAGAGACTTGAACGTTATTCTACCAAGAACTTGAGCACCTAAGCATTGAGACAACTGAACCCATAGAGTAAGCATCTAAACCAGAGAAATCTACCAACAAAATGGCACCAAAGAAAACTCAAACAACCACCAGATCCGTGACCTACAGAATCAGAGAACTCTAAAAGTCCATTACCCCACTGGAGATCATATTGCACAACATACACAATGCCAAAGTGGTCGAACATTAGTGGAAACGAATATGGAATGAAATCATCGAATGGGGAACTCAAACAAATGGTTGATGGATAGAAGAAGCACATAAGTTGAGAGCCAGTACCATATTGAATTATATGAACACACATTTAATGGACAATTTCACAGGAATGAAGGAAATCATCGCTCAATTCATCATAAGCCGATATCACAATGAGAAGTTTTATTTCAACACACCTATCGAGATTAATGGTGCCCTGATCAACCAAATCACCAGATTTTGAAGCAATGGAGACATAGTACCTATCTGACCAAATCCCTCCTTGATAAAATAATTTATATGCACTAATGAAGGGAAAAATTCCATAGGGTTGGTAGTTAGTCAAATAATACATGGCACACTGAAGATAGTAGTAAAAATCATGTCGGTCGGGTTAACAAACATTGCTCAGGGATCTGACCTCAAACTTGGCATGCTAGAGGCGGAGCACAATGTAGCTTCAATAGGGAAAGTATATTGTTGGGCCGAACACTTAGTAGAAATCATTAGAAATAATTGCACAAAATGCCAAGAAGACGGGGCACAAATATGTTATCCTTCACTCATAATATGGATCACCATGGCCCATCTTTGACCCTTAGGGGACAAGGACTTCACTGCACAAAAAGGGCCAGTTATGTAGAACTTCAAATCATTTTTCCCAAGCGAATGTCGACTTGGTGTCGTGACAACCAAAACATGGCTAGACAATTGGTTCTAGGATTTGAAGGTATAAACGGCTAGATAGAGAGTACCAAAAAATGTTTGAGGAAGTCTACCATTGACTGCCCACATCCAACTTTCCTTAGATCACAAGTCGGTTTGGTACTTGGAAGGAGAAACAAGACCAACAAAAGAACTTGACTTCTATCCCAGGTTCGAGAAATGTTTTGAAGAACTTAGTCGACAGTCCAACACAAGACTGGAAATACCGCCACTAGAAAAATGGGTCGATCAACCAATGGTTAAACCATTGATAGATGCAGAAAAAGTGGAGGACTATGAAGGCCGAATTCACTTGAATACATTCACTCTCTATCCTGAACATACTGGTGATATCAATCCTTTAGGGATTGTTCTAACAACACATTAGAAACAACAAGATAGACTAGAACAGTCAGAGGAGAGCATCGAGTTAGATACTCCACTACTGGAGTATGCACTAACAAAAGAAAACATATGTCAAGTAGTTGACGAAATATTTCGAGCACGACAAGACATGAAGAGAAAAATACAAAAAAAAACATAATCTCATCCTTCAAGATTTGACTAAAGACGACAACACTGAACTATTCGATAATTCCACACAAATACTAGAGGATGCTGCCAAGAATAAGATCCCTATAGAAGAGCAGCTAGGGAAGTTCATTACAAAAGAACAACAACAAAAAACATAAGTACCACAAAATAAAGTCAATTTCTCCACTGGACCATCTGCCAACCTTACCCATAGTCCACCACCACCATCCCCTACCTCCGTTGTCGAAGAAGAAATCATACTAAATCCTGTAGCTACCATGTCGTCGACCCTACTCCCTGATTTTGTACAACACCTATCCACCCCCTTAATAGAAAGAATACAAACTGATTGTGACCTGCAATATTTTATCAACCAACTACGCTTAATATTCCCTAACTGGAAAACAATGAATATAAAAAGACTAATCTTAACTGACTTTGGGCCGAAGTCTACATTAGCACTACTTGAGCCCGACTTACTTGATCTTTCATCACCATCCACCTCTGAGCCACAAATTTTTGGGCATAATGAAACTTTCTTGTAGTGAAACACCAACTTGACGAGTAATATTGTTGCACAAGAGACCTCATCCTTCATCCCTCAACCTATCAAGCAACCTTCTTCAACACCAGTAGAGACTCCGTTTGAAAAAGCACGTCACTTCTGGATAAATAGTTGAACCCTCAACAAACTCACCTAACATCTGAGAATCAACTTCAGGACCTACATCGACAAGCAACATCAAAGAACCCATGTCACAAGAGAACTTGTACCCAACAGACATCCCCAAATTACCACCATCATCCCCAACCGAAGTTGACACATCAGACATCCCAGTTCCACTTCTGACTTCTTCACTAAATCCTCCCAATACCACTACAACATCAAAACAGGAACAAAGTCAAGAAGCATCAAAAGAGGCAGGGGAGACATATAATGCGAGAAATAGATGGATAGGCAAAATGACAAAGAAAAAGAAAAAAGAAAGAGAAAGAAAATGAAAGATAAGAATAAACAAGAGAAATAAAAATGAAAACAACAACACCTACATCATCTCCAGCAGCATCCTCGAAGACTTCTACATATAGATCAATTAAATCTGGTTTCCACATTCGACCCCCATAAAGCAAAAGAAGAAGAGTTATACCTCCTCACAGATGCAATTGATTGAGAACACAAGTACAGAAGAATAGAAAACAAATAGCAAATTGGAAAATTAAATGCAGAGCAACCAACATTTTTGACTAAGTGTGAAAACTTAGCTCAATGGTTCATACCGGTTTTGTCGAGGACCGACTCCGACAACATTCTTGACCAATCCTACATATTATTTGAAAGAGTTGTTTCAACCCTTTAGAAGCAACTCAATAAGAAGCGACATGATCAAGCTCAGGAAACCTCAATTTTTCTAAGGAATCAATATCCAACATTTACAGAAGCACATGATATGATAACACAATACGCATTAGAAGCTACTGTAACTACATAAGTATTGCACAACTAGTACACACATTATGGAAATTTATTTGAATAAATTTAGAAGACGCATGAACTTATCTTCTCACTAAAACAACGGCGACATATTTGCGATGAAGAATTGGTTCAAACCATCGACGATCAACTTGCCTTAGAAAACATTAAACTAGCAAAATTGGAAAAACAGGAAGACCAGTGGATTAGCCAAGCTCAACTAAGTCTGTCGAAAGTTGACAAAATCAAGCCCTAGCTCCAACGACTGCTCTCTACGACCAATGAAAAAACAAGGCTGCTAGGTCTAGACACGATCAATATTCTGGACTTGGATATGCACCACAAGATGGAGAACCTATCCAAACTCGCTACTATCACTATCAACATTTAGAATGCACTCCATGCATGGGAAGAGTTCCAACATTATTTATGAATCGCCAAAGAATCAATTTTCAAAGTATGCATTTACTAGCATCAATCTACCAGTACCAACCATTAGCAACATATTTTCCCATTACTCAACATCATAATTTTCATCTCCTCATTTATTTGGGATGAAGAAATATTTTGCGGCGGGGGAGATGTTGGGGGAGCATAATTCGGCTAGAAGACTAGGTCTTTCGACCAAATACTTGTAAAACATATCAATATATTATGTCAAACTCCATAGGTTGTGTCGCTTAGTTGAATCAACATGTAGTTATGTAACTACTTGTAAATCATATAAGTAGGATGGAGAGCTAGATATAGAATTGGTTCAATTTTATGTAATCAACCTTGTATGTGTTCTTGCTGAGTAATATAAAGGTTGTTACTGTTCCACCATTATGTTAAGATTTCATATGCTTAGATAGATATCATTAGTGTTTAATCCAATTTCACATCAATAGCATATGCAAAATCACTAAAAGAAACACAATCATAAGATAGACACAGATTTATCCTGGGAAACCCTCAAGGGGAAGAAAACCCAACAAAAATTCCTCTATATAGACGTATAAGATAAAGCCCCAAAACATGTACTCCTTCTCCTTTTTGATCTATCTCTCTCTCTCTTATGCACTATACACACATGAGTGTGTGTGTTCTAATGAGGAACAAAACTCCTCTATTTATACTCTTTCTGTCAATTGACTTTTACCCTAACAAGTCAACCCGAACAAACTTACTGGGCCGACTTCACCTAGGAAGACACAAAACAATATTATATTATATTCAAGTGGGTAATATTGACCCGACTTACAATGGAGGTTATACCTCATGACACTTTGATCACCAAATACAATAGTAACATCTCGATGGAGGAATAATACATCTCCCTTGGGTTACATCAGTAAAATTCATTTAGAATATTTTTCAAAGTTACAATATTTCAACACTCCCCTTTAACAAGAAGGGTATTCTATTGACAAAAACATTATCAACTATAGGAGCAAGGAGAGAGAGTATTTTCAATAGTATTAAGGTAATACATCTATACATCATAGGAAGTTTTCAACAATCATTTACAACTAGAACTGTTACTAAAACATATTTAATATATTCAGTACTGGAACATCATCTTACAGCACCGAGTCTTCATCTTCTGCAGTATTCGATCACTTGATCCTTTGCAGTACTTTGATCTTCATCTTCTTGTAGCATTCGATCACTCGATCCTTTGCAGCAACACTTTGATCCTCATCTTCTTCCAACACTCGATCACTCGATCCTTTGCATCATTCGATTACTCAATGCTTTGTAGCACTCGATTACTCGATCCTTTGCAGCACTCGATCACTCTATCCTTTACATCATTCAATCACTCGATACTTTGCAGCACTCAATCACTCGATCCTTTGCATCATTCGATCAGTCGATCCTTTGCAGCACTCAATCACTTGATCCTTTCATCATCTGTATCTGTGCTTTTATTTTTCGATCAATATCATCGTCAGAAGCATCATAACCTGCAACACACATGATATCTTTGTGGGATGATCAATCCCTATCACTTTTGGACATAAGTTTTAGGATGCTGCAATTCTCATAATCTTACTCCCCCTTAACGAGGAGGTTCCACATCATCGACCAGATGGATCATCCACAAATGAATGCAGGACCATATCATCTACAAATGAATGCATATCTCGTCTGCAAATGAATGCAAGACCACATCGTCTACAAATGAATGTATATATCGTCCGCAAATGAATGCTGGACCACATCGTCTGCAATTGAATGCAAATATCATCCGCAAATGAATACAAGACTGCACCGTCTACAAATGAATGTAGATCTCATCCACAAATGAATGCAAGATGAAATTGTATGCAACTGAAAGAAGATATTGTCCTCAAATGAATGCAGGACCAAATCATCTACAAATGAATGTGTATCTCGCCCGCAACTGAATGAAGAAACACATCATCCACAAATGAAAGCAAGACTCATTGTAGACATTAGAGTAAATTTCAACTCAAAATGGGCCTTTTAACCATAATTCAAATTCCATGTCATCATGTGTTAGCCAATGAAATTTCTTTAAATTTGAAATACTGTATAAGTCTTGAACAAGTTTTTAATATAAATTTGGGGATAGGTATCATAAAAAAAACTACTTTTTTGTTCATATTTTAGACATATCTCCTTGTGATTTTACTCAAATTTCGATCAGGAGAGCTCCCTAGATGCGAAATTAAATTTTGCATCCAACGAGTACCCACTCGACATACTTTTGACGGACCCCGCTACCCCAAAAACAAGAAATACTTGAAAAACGTGATATGCTCGACATCATCATCATGTTTTTTCAGGTATTTCTTTTTTTTAGGGTAGCGGGGTCCATCAAAAGTATTCCAAGTGGGTACTCGTTGGATGCGGAATTTAATTTTGCATCTAGGGAGTTCTCTTGATCGAAATTCGAGTAAAAACATAGGGAGATATGTCGAAAGTACGAACAAAAAAATTAGTTTTTTTCTTTTCTTCCTCCAAAATTAATAAATATTATTTTATTATTTTTCTTAGGAGGCCCATTTTGAGTTGAAATTTCCTCTAATGCCATCATTAGCCTGTTAGTGCTAGGACCAGTCTCTAGAGCAGAGTGTTCTTGTCTAAGACATCACCCTACAAGTGAATGTAGGATCACTCTAGAGAAGAGAGTATCATCGGTAGGACCATCCTCAGTTGCTAAGGGCAAGGACAACTCTCAAGAGAAGAGTGTTCTTATCCGCAATACCATCCTCAAGAGAGGATACTTCTATTCGTAAGTAAATGTTGGACCTCATCAGTATTAGCGGGTGCACTTGGCCTTTTCTGTACTGGTGCATCACTACTATCTCATTTGCGGTGGCAGTCTCATCATCACTCCCCCTTTCTAGGGAGGGTCCATATCATCAACCTGCTCCCCCTTTCCAAAGAGGGTTCATATCATCAACCTGCTCCCTTTCTGAAAAGAGTTCATATCATCAACCTGCTCTCACTTTTTGAATAAATATCTATATCATCATCACTGTTCCTCCTTGCGAGTAAAGTATTCAACATCATCATCATTGTTCCTCCCTAAGAGGAAAGTCTTTTTGGACTACACCAAGCTTTTCACAAAAGTATTCAAACTTTACTAGGGATAGAGGTTTGGTCAATACATCAACAACTTCTTCATCGGTAGTCACATACTGGAGGTTTATATATCACTTCTGTACCATATCCCTTATGTAAAAATATCGTATTTCTATGTGCTTTGATTTATCATGGAACACAGGATTCTCTGTCATCTTTATACAACTCTGGTTGTCACATAGAATCACTGTGGTGTTCAACTCCAAGTCAAATAGACTTGACATCAATTTATGAAGCCATATCACTTCACAACTAGAAGAACAGGCTGCCATGTACTCTGCATCAACTGTGTCGAGAGCAATAGTAGACTGTTTATTACTAAACCATGAGATCATGGCGGATCCCAAACAATAACATCCACCTAAGGTTCTCTTTCTTTCTGTGGTACTTCCTACTCAATCTGAATCTATATATCCATACAATCTGTAGACATGATCTATATCATAGTATAGTACAAAGTCTATCGTACCCTTTAGGTTCCTCATCACATGCTTTGCAACTATCAGGTGAACCCGTCTAGGTTTAACTAGATATTGACTCATGGTGTTCACATCAAAGCATATATCTAGCTTGGTATTCGTTAGATACATCAACGACCCAAAAATATGTCTGCATTGAGTCACATCTACTAATTTTGATGATTCATTAGATAATAGCTTCAAGTTGGTATTCATGGGTGTGGCCATGGCTTTGAAATCCAACATATCAAATCTTTTTAAGCTTTCCATTGCATACTTTACCTGGTTCAGAAATATTCCTTCTAGGATCTGCCACACTTCCATGCCGAGAAAATAGTGCATCAATCCAAGATCTTTTATCTTGAATTATTCAGCAAGCTTCTTCTTGCAATCTGCAATCTGTTTCTCATTTTCTGTCAGGAATAAGTCATCCACATATAGCAATAGTATGACAAGTTCATCATCCATAACCTTTAGGTAAAGGTTAGGATCGGATTTACTCTTGGTAAAGACCAAGCTTGTCAGTAAGCTATCTATTCTTCCATACCAAGCTGATCTAGGAGATTGATTCAGTCCATACAAAGCCTTCCTCAACTTAAATATGTGAGTCCCTCTATCTTCGACTTCAAATCCTTGTGGTTGTTCGATGTATACTTCTTCCTCAATCACACCATTCAGGAAGGATGTATTTACATCCATTTGGTGTAGGTTCCACTTCATCATGGATGCAAGTGCCATGATGGTTTTGATGGAAGTGTACCTTTCTACTAGAGTAAATGTCTCTTCATAATCATCCCCTCTTTTTGAGAGAATCCTCTGGCCACAAATCTTTCCTTATATTTTTCAATACTTCCATCAGTTTCATATTTGATCTTGTAGACCCACTTGGAAGATATGACACTCTTGTTTTATGGTTTGGGTACTATATCCCAAACATCATTCTTCATTATTGACTGGTATTCTTTCGTCATTGCTTTTATCCATTCCTCGTAACTAGAAGTTTCTTGATCTACAATATCACACATCAAGGCCACATAATTGGAGAATGTATTTGATCTCTTTCTTGTTCTTGTGGAGCCTTCTGGAGCTCCATAATTTTATTCTTCTTGTATGATTTCTCTTACCCAACTTAGGTTTTCTCTTTCGAGATATTTCCATAGTAGGGGGTTCCTGAGGTTCCAACATATCATGATCTTCTGATGCTTCTATTTCAAGAGAGGGTGCAACTTCTACTTTTCTGGTAGGTACATCCTCTTCATGTACTTCTTCATGCTGACACTTTCTATATTTATTATGAGTTGTTTCTTCGTCAAATGTTACATCCCTACTAATCTCTATGTGATGGAATTCTAAAATGTATATCTTGAAGGAGTTGGAGTCTTCACAGTATCCAACAAATTTTCCCTTCTTTCTGGAAGGGTTCAACTTGGTTATCTTTTCTTTTGGAATTTGAACATATAACGGGAAACAAAATATCTTGAGATGGCTCACTTCAATATTATTTCCCATGTACATTTCTTTTGGAGTCTTGAAATCAAGGGCACTATGGGATAATGTATTATGCACAAAGACAACTATTCTTGCTTCTTCATCGCATAGATGCATAGGAAGATATTGATTATGTCGCATTGTCTTCACTACTTCCATAATGGTTCTATTCTTTCTTTCCGCAACACCATTTTGTTGGGGATTGTAGGGAGTGGTTAGTTACCTCTTGATTCCATCTTCTTTACAAAAGGCTTCAAATTCTTTTAAAGTATATTCTCCACCGTTATCTATTCAGAGTGTCTTGATTCTTCTATCTAAATGGTTCTCTATCAAGGCTTTGAATTCCTTGAATTTCCTGAATACTTCATTCTTTGTTTACAAGAAGTATATCCATGTCTTTCTTGAATAGTCATCAATAAATGTAACATAATATTCATATCCACTTAAATATGTGGAGGGCATTGGACCACATACATCAGAATGAATTAATTCCAACGTACCTTTAGTCTTTGTCTCACTCTTCAAAAATTGATTCTTGATATTCTTTCCTCTTGCACATCCTTTTCAAGTTACTTCATGATCCATCTTCAAATCTGGTAAACAGTTACTACTTTTCTCACATAGGGTAATGCTTTGTAGTTGATGCGAGCAAGCCTTCTATGCCATAGTTCACTTGAGCTAGTGATCTCATGGACAAAGGTTGTTTCTCAATGCCCTTTGAGTTTATATAATCCTTCTTCTTCTTCACCAATGATAACTGCATCTTCAATTGATTTTCCTTTGGTCCACATGAGTACTTGTCCATCTATAAAAGCAACTCTATATCCTTTCTTATCTAATGCTGAGATGGAAAGTAAGTTCTTCTTCAAGCCTAGTACATATAGTACTTCCTTCATCTTCATGGGAGTTTCAGAGTCAAGCTTATATCTTGCTTCACCAATACCTTTGATGGGATATTGATAGTCATTTCCTAATGTTACTTTCTGAGGAGAGTTCTATTCTTCAAGTCTCGTCAGAGTTTTCTTCTGTCCTGTCATGTTCTTTGAAGCACCATTGTCAATAAGCCATGTATCTTCTCCAGGTATTACAAACCTAGAGAGTGCAGAGAATAGTATATATTCTTCTACATATTCTTATTTTACTTGTTTCTTTAGAGGTATTTCTTCTTCTTCTTCATCCTCATCTTCAACTAGATGTACATGATGCATATTTTTGTTGTTCTTCTTCAATGGGCACTCTCTGGCAAAGCTTCCTATCCACGTCCTATCTTATGACATTTATAGCATTGATATTGGGAGTAGTCTTTCTTCTGACTGTTTTCTCTTTTCTTTTGAAACCTCTTGGGAGGTTGATACTCCTTGTGACTATCCTTATTGAAGCTTGATTACCTTCTTCCTCTTTTTGTATGGGTGGCTAGGTATTGATCATCTTATTTGAGTAGAGGTTATCTGTTAGCTACTCTGGCTTCCTCTTGGATGTAGTCTTCCCTTAAAATTTCAAACTTCATACTTTCTTTTCTGGAACACATAGTCTATATGAATAAATCCCAAGGTATAGTGATACCATTGAGAGAATTCATAACTAGTTCATATTCATTAAGGGAGTCTCCAATGGATTCTAGTTGCTCCTTGAACTGGGAGACCCTTGTGAAGTAGTCTTGAATGGATTCTCCTTTACTCATATTGGTTCTCTTCAATTGAGCTCTCAAATTCATCCTCATGTTGATGTTATTTCCTTCATACATTCTAGAAAGGGCATCATACATTTTCTTTGGTGTCTCTTTGGATGACACTTGAGGGATAAAGTAATCCTTGATAGAATCAGCAATGATCCTGGCATTGCCTTCATTAGGTCCTTTTGGTTCTTTTCCTTGGCTTCATCTTCTTCTGGTTCTGCAACTTCTTCTTTGATATATTTCTCAAGATCATTATCTCTCAGAATGAGACCAATCCTATACTTCAATGCTCAGAAGTTTTCTATGCCTTCTACCATGTCCTCAAGTTTAGTGCTTGGAGCCATCTTATCCAGGAGGTCACTAAAAAATGAAATTTATCAAAATGAAATACCGACCTTACCAGGAGATGTGCTTGAATGAGGTGAGTTGGTTGGTCCACTTGGTTTCTAGAGATTTCAAATATTCACCCTTCAAAACTTGCTTGCGAGATTTTAGTTTCTGTAGATTTTTGGTTCTGGTTTTCTGCAGTTTTCTGGTTCAAGGCCAAACTAGGGTTTGGATTTCCCAGAGATCCACCCACTCATAAAATTATATCTAGGGCTCAATATATGCGCAATAGTGAGGTGAGAATTTCTATGAAATATGATTTCCAAAATTACAATTTTGACAAAAACCCTACTTTCTTGCCGGAGGGAGAGGAGAGAGAGAGTTTCACCTTGTGAAAGATGTTCTATTCATGATAGCTCTAATACAATGCTAATATTTCATATTATTATCTATATATAATTAGTTTTTAATCCAATTTCACGTCAATATCATATGCAGAATCACTGAAAGAAACACAATCACAAGATAAACAAAAATTTATCCTAGGAAACCCTCGAGTGGATGAAAACCCAACAAAACTTCCTCTATATATATGTATAAGATAAAACCCAAAAACATGTACTCCTTATCCTTGTTTATATATTTCTCTCTCTCTCTCTCTCTCCTATGCACTATACACAAGTGAGAGTGTGTGTTCTAATGAGGAACACAAATCCTCTATTTATACTCTTTCTATCAATTGACTTTTACTCTAACAATTCGACCCCAACAAACTTACTGGGCTGACTTCATCTAGGAAGACACAAAACAATATTATATTATATTCAAGAGGGTACTATTGACCCAACTTACAATGGAGGTTATATCTCGTGACTCTTTGATGACCAAATACAATAGTAACATCCCGATGGAGGAATAGGACATCTCCCTTCGGTTACATCAGTAAAATACATTTAGAATATTCTTTGAAGTTACAATATTTCAACACATTAATTGTCTATTGTCTATATCATTGCTTTTATAATTTATATTATGTATCACTGGTAATTATGAAATCCACTTTATTACAACATCGAGCTTAGTAAATAATTTAATACCTTTTAGACAATCAATGAGTTCGTCTATCCTTGGAAGAGGGTATCTATTCTTTACATAAATTTGGTTGAGATCCCGATAGTCGATGCACATGCACCAAGTCCCATATTTCTTTGGAGCGAGGATGATTGGACTTCTATAAGGATAGAAGATGGGTCGGATGTGATATTTGTTGATCAAACCTGGATTTGTCTGTCGATCTATTCATTCTCAATAATGGATCTTTTTTAAATAGATGCATTAGCTAATGAAGAACTAGGAACAAGTTTGATGGAGTGTTTTACCTATAAATGTAGAGGTACTCTATTTGGCTTTTGAAATACATTCTAATATTCATCAAGAATATGGTCGATCTGTTGTTACTGTCAGGAGATGCACTGGGCGGTGAGTTGAATCATTGTTGCAGTATTCCTACAATTCTAAGGCTTTATCATAATCAATGTGAATTTATGAGAATGGTGTTGCTAGAAATTCTCACCTCTTGCTAACAAGAGATGTTTCTCTAGGTCTGAATGGTTCAGATCTAGAACAAACAAGTGATAACAAGGATGGAAGACTTCCACCAGAGCTTGTAGATATCTGGAACGAGTCCTTTGGATATTCTGTAGTGTGATGTAGTTGTCTCCTATGGTGTTGAATATCCACGAATGTACCTACACAAACACATCAAACAAAAAAGCGAGATCAAAGGGACCAGAAAATGGTCTACAGTTCTATATTAGTGACTAAGGAATCCAATAATAAAATGAATGATTGCAACATAATACATTTTATGGGAAATGAACCATCTTTGCATTAAAATGAATAAGAGAGATTACAACCATTTGCGTTAGTGTTGTGATGGTCCTTCACATGCCATGTCTTGTCCTAAAAGCTCCAACTTGCCCCTTCTATGCTCACCTTAGATTTGGCCAGAACCTCAGTGCATCAACATAATTTTTCTCTCTCTCAACCATGGGGGATGACCTAGGTTTTATAGGCCTTGGGAGGATAGGGATGGTTGAGAAAATGGTGGATGAGGTGGAAGGGGGATTCTACTAGGGAGGATCTCGAATCCAGGTGGTCCACAAGAGTAGGGATGAGGGTGCCACGAAGTCTTGTTTCGAGAAGATTCATGAATCTTCTCTTTTTCTCTTTCAAACTCGAGTATTGCTTTTCCTCTATGTAGACAGAGTGTTACTAAGGTAGAACCACTTTTTGACCAAGAGGTAAAGGTGGTGGCACCGCTTATTGTCAAAAGACAATAGGCGTTACTGAAGAGGGTAACACTTTTTACATTAAAGGAAAATGCGGTGGTGGACTCAAATATGGAAAATAGGAGTTTGGGCCAATGTCCAACTTCACATTTTGGGAATTGAGGGAAATGTTTGATGTTTTAGGCCTCAACACATGATGGTGATGAGATTTATATGTAACAGAATCCCCCCCAAAGCATGAGGCTAGAGGGATATGATTGATGAGATATTTGAGAGAGAAAGTTATCACTTCGAGGCAAGAAATTGCCTGATCAAAGATCATCATCAATAAGGCTTCTGCAATACATCACTACCTTTTACTCATATCCAAATGATTCCTCATCATGGCTGTAGACCAATACAAGTAAAATCCACGAGGGAAATGAATAAACATGGCTACGAGAATACAACATAGATCCATGTGAAGAAGACTCAAACTTGGACATAGCTACCAGACATACAATGTAGATCTATGTCAAAGGGACACAAACTTGAGCACAACCACGACCATACAAATGTGGATCCATGCTAGGAATTATATAAAATACTCCATATCGACCTGGGAAAAGAAATGAGTGCTTAACAAGTACCCAGGGTCTTCATCTCGTCTTCCACAAAGTATGATTCTATCCATTTGATTACAATGTTTTGATGTCAAACAAGGTAGAAACAACTTGATTACTGGTCAATGATGAGAACCATTAACAAGTGTGAGGGAGATCACCATTGATGTCAATGATTCCCAAGGTACCCTAGTACAATCTCCTGAGTGTGAATAGATGATTTGATGTCGAACACTTAGTTGAATCTTTCGATCAAAGGTCAATGATGTGAACCTATGTCTAGAGTGAGAGAATTTGTCATTGATGCATATAGATATCAAGGTGCTAATTTTTTTCTAAGACTAATTCCTGTGGGATGAGCTGAAGTCGACAGGAATAGTCTTGTCGAAGGAGGGCCATGATGAATCCCACATCGAAGACACGAAACTCAGAATAAAGTTATGGAATTTTGAGTATGATGTAACCATAGGATTGACTCAAAAAGTACTGACATAAAGGTTGTTTTGACTGCAGAGGTAAACTCTCAATTTGACTTCCCTTTGAACATCGGGTGGCACGACCAAAGACTTGGAAGCATTGAATAGACCAGGCGGATACCAAGACATAATGCGACAGTAAATGATGCATTCTTTGAAAGACTCAAAGGAGTGACATGACTCATGAAAGTGGATCGACTTGGAAGCAAGCTAAATACCCAATTGACTGAATGAAATGCAGACACATGCCATGTTCAAAGGTGACTACTAACTGCCATTTATTTTCAAAATGAAATAGTTCCCTTCCCTTAATTTCCCCATCATGATTGATGAGTGTCTCTTTTCGTTTTTACGAGTCCAAAGAGAGTAACAAACACTCGTTGTAGCTTATCCTGAGATAAGTCCATTCTCATATATTTCACAAACCTAAGAAATGATGGGTTCGTTCCCAAAAGAGGGTCTCTCAGTGTTTAGTTTAACGAGTCCATTGAAAGTTAACTCGGTATCGTTCATGTTTAGAGAGTCTGAACGAAAACGAAAGAAGACTCCAAAGGGTCCTTTTTCGTACGATTTAGTCTCCAGGTCCTGAAAAAGTATAAAATAATTCCCAAGAGAACTCTTCTACTCATGATTGGAAGGAGTACTCCTTTTTTGTAACTAGTCAATCTAAAATGAAAAAGGGGTAAACTACCGTCGGAAAGATGACTCTTCAAGTACTTTTATGAGCGTGAAGAAGACAAGTTCACTCAAAAATATTTTCACATTTAAGGAGTCTGAAAAGAGTTTAAAGAAGACTCCATTAGGGTTTATTTTCACAATGAGTGGGTTTAATGAGCCTAAAAAGAAACGAAATTTGACTCAGAACTTTGGTACTGGGATTAAAGAGCATGACCAAAATATTGAAATTGCGCTCGATGACTTTTTTGATTTTATGGAAGTATGAAAAAGTAAAAAACAAACTCACCCATAGTCAAGACTTTTTACTTTCACCCCTGCAAAAACCTTTTTAAAGACTATTAGATCTCCAAAAACATTTAAAAACAACTTTCAGTGACTATAGAAAAGGGCATTTTTAATGAAATAATTAAAAAGACTAAAATAATGCCACAAAACCCTAAAATATCTCTTATAAAAGACAAAGGAATAGTAAAAACATATCATTTTACTATTTATCAGGTTTAGAGAGCTACTTGGAGCATTTGTGTGCAGATTTCTGGAGAATATTCTAGAGCCATTACCCATCCGATTCTTGATCCGTCTGTTCCAGGTAAGAGCTAAATCATCCTTAACATTTTCAGGGTCGAATTTTTCCTTTCCAAGCACATTTTTTGGGGTTTTCGGGTTTTTACCCAAGGGTAAAAATCACACTCAGGGTAACGCTCTTTCCTTTTGCGGGAAAGGTGGTGCCCGAGCAGAACTATGATTTTCTTGCTTGAACAGGTGGCGGCACTACTCTGTCTCAAGGAGACAAAAGCAGTGCCACAGGGTACGCCCAAAGGATGAACATGCTAGCCAAAATAATGCTTTTAAAGTATTTTTAAAGGTTGATAATGTGTCTTAATACTTCAATTTTGATTTTTGGTAGGTTGTTTTGGTCAAAATGGTGGTGTGGTAAGAAATACAACATGAGGATGATGATGCTAGAGCTGGGGAATATGCCGCTTCTATAGATTCTTTACAGGGCTATGAGATCCTAAAGTTTTTCCATGTCTCGAGTATGAAGTCTCATGTGAGACTACTAGAGTACATATTGAGGTGGGGGATCACCATCTGATAGTTGAGGTAGAGGACATCTACTTCCTTATCGGATTATCCAGGCTAGGTGAGCACATTTCACTGACGGGTCCTCGGGGAGGAGACATCACGACACAAGAAATCATATATTGCCACTATTTTCCAGGCACTCAGATGTCTGGGAGAAAGATCCCTATCAAGGAGGTGATGGATTTGCCTCTCCAGACGATGCTTTTTACCATGCAGTGGGTTGCAGTGAGCCAAGGGGCTCACTAGGCTTCCAGAGCCCATATGCTTTACGCCTTGGAGGCTATGGCGCCTACTATCTAACTGGGTCGAGGCTTTACTGAGTGTTTTCAAGGATCAACTGACTAAGTGTCGGTAGGGGGAGTTAAACAAGTTTGGCTATGGGACCATCTTGGAAACCTTCTTCTTCGAGAGGGTTCTCCTTCTGAGACCTCAGGTGACTTTCATCGAGTTGAGAGCACGTGACCCTCACATGTTGCGGTGGGTAGATATCATGGCTCGCACCGGTGGCAGTGGTACCAAGGTCAAGTATGGGAGCACATTATTCCGTTGGTTGGATGACCAACTTCTCATGGCGGAGGACTATGCGTATGTTGGCACTGACTTTAGAGGGGATCCTAATCTACCCTTACTGGCAGGTGTCCAATTGGGCTCTATTGGTGAGAAGAATACTCGATATTTTGATTTTTTTTTCATTTTCATGTTTTATAATTTTTATGAATGATAATGAGACTTAATATTTTCATTCAGATGTTGGAGATGCATGAATTGGGAGATATTCCCTGATTGACAAACGAGTGAGTGCCTGCTTCGTTCATAGAGGGGATGATGAGTTAACTGAGTTGGAGGATAACCTCAACTGGTTAACTCTTGATATTCCAGATGCTTCCATTAACGACCTCCCTAGGAGGTACCAGAGACACACAACTGGAGTGTTAGGTTGATTCATCCACCTTCTACGGAGGGTATCAAGGGCTATCATGTGTTACCATGAGCACCACTAGACCTTCTACATGATGTATACACTGAAAGCTAGTTATCTTCATGATTTTTTCCATTTTCATATATCTGAAAGCCATAGTGCTTTAGTTGGGGTCTCGTGACCATATTTTGTAAAACACTTTATATATATATACAGACTTATTTACAACAGTTTATATGTGTTCAAATGGAAAATGATATTTACATGAGTTTCTTATGTCTTTTACTATTTATTTTATTTTACAATGGACCATGTTTTATTTATAAAAGTTATGTATGGGCAATATACTAGTCCAAAATGTAGTTTTCCAATGAGTTGGCAACCGTGTTATAAGACCTAAGAATGTGCTATAAGTGATTGATTCAAATGACCTTTCTAACAGACACACTCTTCGAAAAAGACGTAGGAGTGTAGCATTTTTGATGGCATAAACATGGTTTAGATGGAAAACCACTAGCCATGAGTCCATGAATACTACCAAGTCATGAATGTCTCGAGATGTAGCCTTGGTAAACAAACCTATCACTGCTTGATACTCGACGATGTTATTGGTAGCTATACCTATACAAACTGCTCCTGAACTGACTAATTCATGTGCCGAGGAATACAAAACCTGTCACGTCCCGGTCTTGACCCCGTTACATTAGATGTATATGATGTATATATTGTAAATGATCATGGTGTGGAGCTAAAGGCCAAGGCCCTGCCATTGATCGACTATGCTATGTTTTGGGATTTAAATTGTCACCGATGGTATATCGGGGCATGCGGCACATATTAAGTTTCAGCATCATGTAAATATGCATCTATAATAAAAATAAACACAATCAACTACGGTCGCGGCAACTAAATCGAATGGGGCATGATTTTCTAAGGATAAGGGGGGGTGAAATATTTAGCCTATGGGTCAATGGGGAAAAGCCAAATGTCTATGAGAAAACCCATCAAGCTGTCAACTACCTTTCTTGTCTTTTTCTCCAATCATTTATTTCTGCCAGAATGTGGTTGAGTTAGTTATTGCATGGATGGGAAGAGTATGGGCAACCAAAAATTCGAATTGGGCAGAGAACCATTTTTGAAAAATGTGTTATGACTTCCTTGGCAAGGAAAATGCCCAAAAACGTAGGCCATTCTGCTATGCGTTCACGTTTTTCAGTTTTCTCATGTTTTGGGAGCAGCTGGAGTTTTTCCTGTGTGTTTGGATCCCACGTTTTGGCTGTTGGCTTCATTTTTCCCATGGATTGGAGGTTGTTTTTGTAATGCCAGGGCCTGGGTTGTCTTCCTCACGTTTTGGAGCTGCTGGTGCATTTTGCATTCACGTTTTTGTGATTTCATGTGTTTTTACCATGGCTGTGAAGAGCCATTCGCGTTTTTGGCTGTCTCACTGACTTTTGGGTCTCACGCACTGGCTATTTGGGACGTTTTTCCCTGCTATGAGTTGGTTTCCCTGATAAGTTTCAGGACTGTGTGTTTTCCTCCATGTCGTGAGCCATTTTTGCTGTTACGTATGGGGCTGTGTAATTCGTTTTTACTGTTCAAGCTGTGTTAGCTAAATTGATTGCCTGAGTGCAATGGTTGGTCTTTGGACTGTGTGAGGAGTAAGGGTTGTGGCTTGGTTGCTTGATAAACCTGGTGCTAGAAACCACACAGACAAAACTAGAGGGCTGGCCTTCTTCTCCATCACCCCTGAATAGCACTGGAAGGGAATGCAGGGCCTGAGGGACTGTGTAGCAGAGAAGGGACTGATTCCTTGTGTTGGGTGTGGATGGGTGTTTTAGAGGTCAGGCTAGTTTTGGTGTAAGTGTTCTTAGCTCTGTAATGAGCTCACCAGCTTAGCAATTAGCCTTCTCCAGCTCCTTAATGGCCTGATAAACCCAACTGAGTTGGCTTGGCTGTGTTTTGGTTACCTTTGGCTATGTGTCAGCCTGCTAGTTCCCTTATTCCTTGGAGAATCATGCCCAGCTCGGGGGTGGCAGTGTTGCTGAGAGATTAAGGAGCACGCTGGCCTATGGTTGGGTGGAACGTTGCAGCGACGTAGCTGGTTGCGGAGCAAGGCATTCATAAGATAAGTGATCTTGTGTATTTTACCTCTGCAATTCTATATTACTGTTAATTAAAATGAAATGAACATGTTGAATGAATGCATGTCTGAATGCTGTTATTTTCCGCTGTGTATGATGATTAAATTGCATCTGTGAATGATTAATAATTCTGGGTGCATATTTTAGTTCAAATTCGCTTAAGCATTCTGTTCTAGGCGATTTTACTTCCTGTACATGTTCATGGGCGGTTAGCCCGGTCTGTTAAAGCTAGTAGATCGCGTCCTCTACGCCGGTCGGGGGCATGGGGATGTGACAAAACCCAAGCAGCTAAAGCGAGGTTCAAGGTATGAGGACAAACACCATCAACAAAACCATAAAAATCCATTCGATTTGCATAACCAAAACATGGTATAAACAATACTGACAAAAAAATCAAAACCATATTGAAATACCAAAAACACACCAAAAGGTCAATCAATATACATATATACAAGGTACCACACATAAATGACTTCAAGCATAGTAGCTTTTTAGGTACAACCCATTGCGAGGTTTCCCGAAAGGTATCCCATCGTAGTCTACAAGCTCGTAGGCCCCTTTCTCCAAAACTTTACTGACGATAAAGGGACCGTACCATATGGATTCAAACTTCCCCTTCCCTAGCTTGTCATGTCTCTGATAATAATTTAGAACCATGTCCCCTTCGTTAAAGACACAAGGTTGAACAGACTTGTGATACTGAGACTTAACGTGTTTTTTGTGTGACTTGTTAGCCAAGGCGACATCTCTTCTAATTTCATCAAGGTTTTTCAAGTACAAAAATCGTTCTTCTTCGGGACGAGATCTCACATTCGATAGGAAGGACAACTTCTAGTCCATAAACCAAATGAAACAGTGTGAAACCAGTTGTTGTTTTAAATGAATTTCAATAGGCCTAGAGTGCGGAAAAAATAGTCAAATGCCAGTTGGATTTGTGATCTCCAACCATCCTATGCAGCATCGTTTTCAAAACTTTGTTAATGACCTCAACTTGACCATTAGCCTGCGGATAATACGAAGTCGACTTGTCATGATGAAAACCCAACTTAGCACTCAACTCAGCCATCATTTGATTATGGAAATGGGATCCGTGATCAGTGACTATGGCTTGCGGAACTCCAAACCTAGCTATCACATGATTAAACACAAAAAGGGCGGCAGTCTTTCCATCCTCTGCATATGTAGGCATTTCCTCAACCCATTTTGTAAAATAATTGATGGATACGATGATGTAACCATGCCCCCCGATTGAGGTAGGATTACAATGCATGAAATCAATTCCCCATTTGGAGAAAGGGCCAACACCAATGATGGGGTGTAAAGTAGTAGGGTGGGTGCGCTTTTTAGGATAAAAGAGTTGACAGGGTGGGCATTTCTTAACTGCCTCATGACATTATTTGAAGATTGAGGGCCAAAAATACCCAGCGCGAAGAATTTTCTTAGCTGTTACCATCCCAAAAAGATGACCGCCACATGCTCCAGAGTGGGAATCATTCAAAACTTGTTCAAACTCTTCATGTATAAGACATCGTTGAAGAATAGAGTCAATACCACAATGATATAATGTATCATTTAAAATGAGATAATATTTTGCATGGTGATGGATACGACGAATATCGTCACGGGACATATCATGATGAAACCTTTGAGTTTGGAGATAAATGATCAAATCTCTATACCACGAATTAGTGCTTGTGCTAAATTTTGGATAGACGCTGATGAAAATAGGCTGGCATGAAGGGGTGTAGTCAGAAAAGTTTCGAGTTGGACGTTTTCAAGAGAAGATCACCATAGGGAAGGCAGTGCAGAGTGGAGGATGAGGATTTCACGACGAAGTAGGTGTGTAGAGGATTGGACTACAAGGGTGCGCGAAATCCATGGCTCACCCTATTTTCCTAATGATCACGATTGGGGAGGGAGGACCAGATCTACGGCTGAGAGCCTTTTCGCCGCCCAAATATGCATGATGAATAAAACATAAGATGGCCGCAAAATGGGCGAAGGCCCCCACATGTTTGGATGGTAGCGAGTAGATAAGGATCAAATCAACGGCCATGAAGGTCTTCGACGCAGGAAGGTGCGTGACAGATAGGGGGAGGAAGCAATGTAAAGTCTGGTAGAGCCCCTTGCTTTCAACGGAGTAGATTCAGCGAAATGATTAACCAATGGATCTGATCTACGATGTGATAGGGACATGCACGAAGGTTAGTCAGCAAGCGAAGCGCGAAGTGTGGTAGGGTTCACCTAGTCAGGGTGGTACAGGTGGCATCGACGATGCCAAAATTAGTTCTTGGGTCCTCGCAGCTCACTGTCTGACATGCATAATGAGGATGGGCGCCGAATTAATATACATAGGATGCGAGCGACCGTATGCACCGTATTTTGAGGGGGAAAGGCACTAAAATCAAGGCCGGCTTATCGATTAATGAAGCGACAAATGTCAAATTTGGCCTCGATGAAATCTTCCTGATGTGATGACGAAACGAGTCTGGTGGTCACTTCGGCGAATGAGGGAGGCCAGAGCCTTATGGGCGGCATGGTTGGTACCCTTGCATAAGGGGATTGGATCGAAATCCCACATGGCCACCCATGTCATCATCATGCCACTTAACGGTGGCACATGTGGTAGCTCGCCACTCCTGTCGTCGAATTTAGCCGCCAAACTCAATATAAAGCCATAGTTGAAGCCATTCTAAGATGTATAAGAAATTGACTGTTGTTGGTCAATTGCGACGACCACTCCTGCTCTGATTAGGGACCCCGGGATCCCAATATGGAACCATCTATGGCCTGTTTGCTGGGGAGATCCTCTATCTGCCGGGAGGCATGGATCCTAGTGGGCATTCACACGTTGACAATTCCAACCATTGGGGTAAATATGTCCTCTATGCTATTAAGGTTTTCAGATGATGGCAGAAACCTTGTGGGCTTGGTAAATTGCGACACCACTGCAAGAGCAGTAGCTGGAATTCCCGTTCCAACATCCATTCCACCAAAGTCCCCAGACAAGGCTGTGGACTCCCTTGCCTTGATGCAAAGTACTCGTCCCTAGAGATGGGCAGTCGGAAAGGATGTTTTGATTTCGGGAAAAGAGAACTGGGGGCTTCATCATCCTCATCTCAGACTCATACTGTCAACCTCATCTACGACGATGATGAGTCCAAGGGGAAACGACGCTGGCATGCCTTAGAGAAAGAAACTAGCCCTGGTAGGTTGACAAGAATGATGAGCACGTTAGAAAATTAGTATTGTCAAAGGGTGGGGCTGTCTTATCAAGTTCTCCACAGCACTACCAAGGGACTACGAGGTTGGGCGAAGGGTTGGAAGCACGAAAGGTCCCAGGACTCACCCAAGCCTAGATGACAAAGAGGTACACGACAAAGATAAAGCCTTCAGTGCCAATACGTTGCTGTCAAGGCAAGCAAGCCTACATTCAGATGTCGTGGTACCATCCCACCCAGGACGCATGTCACAACACATCCTGTATTTTGGTAATAAGTAGTGGCTAAGCTGTCACCTATTGAAGTCTGTCAGGATTTTGACAGAATTATTCTGGGTTAACCCCATATTTTGTAACGTTTTGGTACCTTGTTTTGGGACATATCCCGGGGGTAGTCCACATTATAAATAGAACCTCCTGACAGGAGGATAGAGATTGGACTAATTCTCATTTTTGAGGCCTGAGCACTGGTTTTGTAGCTCTGTAACAATTTTTTGGAGCTTTAATGAATACATTCCTTCTGCTGATATGAGATTCATCATGGTGTTCATGTTCAGTGTGTGATTTCCTTTAATTCATTTTCATATGTGTTATTCTGCTAATGCATCTCTATATTAGTATGCTGGAATTCACTCTCTGTTAGGTGCTCCATGCATCAGAAATCGTGTTTGTAATGTGAATGTGATAGCTGCTATGGAATTCATCCATTGATAGGTGCTCTATTTTAGCTGTCTCCATTCGTAATTTTCTACTAAAGGTGCTCTTAGAGATTCTCCCTTGATAGACACCTCCGTGTTGCACTGGGCTCTTTCCCTTTTTGTCCTGCCATTGCTTAAAAACATTTCACTAAATGCTATGCTTACTTTGCCTCATAATACAGGGGAGAAATCACTATTTATTTGCTACTGTAATGTCCTTAAATGTCTCATACTTTGACTCCATCGCCCAATGGTTTTGATTTTGTTTGTCTTCCAACCCATTTTATTTTGAAACTGTTGTGTTACTAGCAGAAATCTAGTCTTCTGCGTGCTCGCTATTGTTAAATGTGTATGTGAAGGTTATGTGACAAGAGAGAGCCCTCTCTAAATGCCTTGGCTAGAAGGTAGTCTAAAGGTTGGTTGAAATGGTTACCCCTGTGACTTCCTACAACAACCATAGGAAAATTACAGGGTGCTAACACCACGGATTGGTTGTGCTAATCAGGAATAAAAATTCATTCGGAAATGAATCATTGGGCTCAGATTCCATCAGAGCACAGGGAAGGTCACACATTAACTCCTCAAAAACTAAGGACTTCTTCGAAGTAACCTTAGCGAACTTGAGATCGAATTCCTGTAAGATGACGATCCAACGAGATTACTTTCCCCCTAGTACTTGATGAGTCAAAATGTAATACATGGGGTTTTGATCCGCGAGAACAATTGTGGTGTGTAGTAAGATGCAATGACAAAATGTTTGCACAACAATGACCATAGCCAAAGCTAACTTCTCCACATGCGAGTAATGGGTTTCAGAGTCAAGAAGACTCATACTTGGGTAATAAATCATGTGTCCTTGGTCGTTAAGATCTTCCTCCACTAGAACCATACCAATAGTAGTAGTGGAGGAAGCAACATACACCAGAAAGTATTTTGAGTAATTTGGGGGGTGCAACACTGGTGAATGTGTCAAAGCATGTTTCAAATTATCAAAAGCTCGTTGGGGTTGGTCATCCCAAAATAACGGTGTGTCCTTCTTAAGGAGATGCATATAACCATGCTTTTTTTCGAAGTTGCATACGAAACGACAAAGAAATTTTTCCTTCCCCTGCAAATTTTGGAGTTTAGTGATATTAGTTGGGGTGGGTAAGGCAAAAATAAAAACTATTTTCAAAGGATCTATCCGGATGCCATCTTTGAAAACCATAAAGCCAAGAAGACATCCAGTCTCAACACAAAAGACACATTTGTGTGGATTAAGCTGAATATTATAATGACGTCATCTAAGGAAAATGTCCCTAAGATGCCCTAGATGGTCCTCCCGCTGATGAGAATGAGCAAGGAGATCGTCCAGATATAACTCCATGATGTGCTTAATATCGTGAAAAGCATAGACATGGTGTGTTGGAATGTAGCTCCATCGTTTTTTAGACCAAAGGGTAACTTCCAATATGTAAAGGTTCTCCATGGACAAATGAATGCCATTTCATGCTGATCGACGGGCATAATTTCTATCTAATTGTAGCCAGAAAATCCATCCATAAATGATAAGATGACGCTCCCAGTATAGTTATTAATGATTTGATCAATGTGTGGAGTAGGGAAATTGTCCTTGGGAAAAACTTGATTTAAATATTGAAAATCGATGCAAACCCTAATAGTTCTCTGCTTCTTAGCTACATGGACAATATTAGATACCCATTCCATCAACAGTACGAGATAAATAAACCCCATTTTCAAAAGTTTCTCCACTTGGGATTTAATAGCTCCAGCCTTCCTAGGATGGACTTGACGTAGTTTTTGTCGGTCTAGCCTTGCCATGGGATAACTCTTAATCTCGTGTACAATGATGGACAGATCAATCCTAGGAATTTTTTCGTACGTCCATGCAAAAACATCTCGGAACTCTTTGAATAGAGCTCTATAACTTTCAGTTTCTTCTGTTGAATAGTTTCGGCCTACATGAACATGCTCAACAGTTCCGAGCTTCATTGATATGTCAATAGGGATTGTCTGAGTGATGTTGCAAAGGTTTCCCTCAGAATTAGTGCCTTGCAACAGTACAGGTGTTTGAGGATTGATGACAATATCAGTACTAATGAGAGACAAAATCAAAGTATACCGAACTGGCATTGGGAAGGAAAGATGATATGTGGTGATGATCTTCCCATACAAGTTCATCTGCACTCATGATCTCCATAATGGACTCATATGACATAAAATTATGCGAGAGATAGTCTAGAGTGGGGAGAGAGGGTTCTATCCAATAAGGAAGGTGGTAAGGATCCGAAGCCACCAGATGAAGATCATTAGAATGGATATCCGAAGTAGATTAAACAACATTATAGAGTGCTTTGTAAGAACCTAGAGAAGATGACTCTAACAACTTCTTTACCTCTAGGACTGTGGTCGGTCGTGGAAATCATGTTCACAGTTGCCACTTCCATACTAGGAGGGGTTGAGGGGAAAAATCCCATTAGGGTTGAATCCTTCAACATACCTACCCCAACTGATTGATAAGGTGGAGGGGATTGGCCTAGCATAGGAATATTATTTGCAGTGGGGGTAGTAACATCTGGTGAACAAAACTCGAGTTGATCGATGGTCACAATATTCCCCAAATGAGGGAATTGGAGAGTCCGAAAAACTGTCGAGGTGAAAACTATCATAGCATAGAACCGATTTCTCCCCAATAGCAGATTGTAATCCAACGGAGCATCGACTAGCTCCACTTGAATGGAAACAGTCTTTCCCCCAAGCTTAACCGAAAGGGCCAGTAACAGACCATGAGGTTGGAAACCTCGTTCGTCGAAAGATTTCAAGGTTGTGGCTGACTTCGTAAGTTCGGGAGAACCAATGGCTCTCTAGCAAGACACATACAATACTAAGGTGGAAGCTCTTTCATCCAAAACAGTCATATGGACCTTTCTCCCAACTACTCTGGTCACGATTTGAAACGTGAGTTGGTGGGGTAATCTGGACTTGTAATTCTCCAGATTAAAATGATTCAAATTAGTGTTATCCGGGTCTAAGGCTCCTAAAGCTGTCAACAAGTTTTTGCGCTGTGTAGGACAACTTTGGAGTACCTCACGGGTAGACATTGCGCAAGGTGCTTGAGCCAAATATTCAACAACGTTGTAGAATTGTGTAGCTTGAGCATTTGGATTAAAAACATATCTTCAGAGAGTACTCTTAGGTGGGCACAAAATAAAGTCGAGGTTAGGTTTCTCGATTTTAAGAGGGCCATTAGACGAAGAAGGAGAAAAACTATTGGAAGGAGATTTCTTGGAAGAAGGATTCTCGTCCTTCTTCTCTGCAGGTTTGTCATATGACTGAATACAAGTAGTCAAGCTAATAGTTTCCAAGGAAATCATTCAGATTTCTTCTATAGATTTAGAGTGTCCTTGAGAAGACATATGATCGATCAATTTCTGTTGAGACGGAAAGGGGTCAGTAAGCACCACCGATGTAGGGTTACTTTTCAAAAATTTACTAATTTTTTCACGATGAGGGCACTCCTTCGTGAAGTGGTCACCACCACACAATAGGCATGGATACTTAGCCTTCCTCTTACCTTTATTATCATTCTCTAGGGCCATAGCCTTGGGATTCTCCTATCGGTTTCCAGGATTTTTACCTTTTCCTTTTCCTTTCTTATTTTTACCGGGTGTCTGCATACTTTGAATATCGTTCACCTCGGTAGAAATCGTAGGAGTAGTAGTAAAAGTACTCTATTTCTTGGCAAGATTAGTTGCTGAAGAGGGTTGGATTGAACTGAAAATCCCATCAACAAGAGTTTCTCCATGTGGCTTGGTAGGGTCTGTGCTGGGATGAGGAGCCTGAGGGATTATATCATACAAAGTCTCGGACTGGGAATAAACCAAGCCTAGATACTGAGCGTGACTGATAGCATTCTCTTCAGTAACAACACCACCCATAGCCACATCACAGGAAATGGGATGCAACAAGGATTCCGTGAACCAATCAACCAACAATTGGTCTGGGATAGGAGCTTTAATAAGCATTCATCGTCTCCTCCACTCATGAATATGATCTTATATATGTGTGGAAGTATTCAGACGAAGTGATGTCAAAATATCCATACCAGTTTCGTAACGGATGGGCAGCTGGAAATGAGTAAGAAAAACTATTGCAAATGAGTTGAAGTCCACAAATGAATGTTGCAGAATCTCAATGTACCACTAGGCAACCGTACCAGTCAAATTTCACTGGAATAGCCTCAAACGGACTGAATCATCCATCAAGGAGTTGGAATAACACCATAAGTGGAATTTCATAACATGGTTTTTGGGATCTCCCCCTTACTTCCCATCAAATTTTGGGATATCTGATGGTAACTTAACTAGAATTGTAGGCCATGAAGGGTTATGCTGGATGGGGTCATTAATCAACTTGGATAGATCAAGAAAGTCCAAAGTTTCCAAAAAAGGGAGTTGCCAATTAGGCTATATATACTGGTAATACTGATATGGAATTTGTATACCAGCAGGACCATAGGTCGATTGATATACTGTTTGTTGGGGATTTGGATTCGCAGATGATCCTCTCGAATATCCACTAGATGGAAGCGAGACTGTAGGAGGAGGGTTTCCTCCAAGCGTTGGTGGTGGTGGTCCTCTTCTAGGTGGGCCTCCACTAGGTGGTCCTCCGCCAGGTGGGCCTCCAAAAGGTGGTCCCATAGAAGGTGGTCCGCTAGAAGGTGGTCTTCCAAGTGGTGGTCCCCAGAAATTGGTCTTCTAGAAGATGGTCCTCTAGGTGGTGGTCCACCACAAGGTGGACCTCCGCTAGGTGGGCCTTCACCAGACGGGCCTCCTCCAGGAGGGCCTCCACCAAGTGGCCCTCCAAAAGGTGGGACACCATAACCTCCAACGGTATTGATAGGTATCCCTTCAGGAATATACATATATGACCAATTAGGTTGTCCCCATGGTGTAAACATGTTTCTGAGGTAAGGCATACTGGGATATACCATTCCTGTAGATGTAGCTTGAAAGTTCACATTACTTACGGATGGGAGATTTCCTGGGTAAGTATATCCCTAATAAGGTTGACTAACAACGGGTTGTACCCCTAAGGGTTTCCCCGTACTAGGAGGAGGAGTAACCGCTTTCGTTTTCATCGGAGGAACTACAACTACTGACTATCCTACAATAGGGGTATGTCTTCTACTGGAAGTGACTCGAATAACTACTGACACAACTTGGGTTGGGGGTTTCCTCCCAGTGGTAGAAGATATGGGAGAGGCAAAAGCAGACCCAAGATTTGGAATTATAGTAATAGGGTTGGAGGGTTGACCTGGATCAAGAACTATTGATCCTCGAGCCGGTGATGTTACACTAGGATTTACTTGAAAGTTGAGACGTTGAGAGTGGACATTATCTGGGAGGGGTTGATTATGAAAGGCGGGGTAAAAGAGCCTACATGGGCTCCCGATGAGGAAGAGGCAAAGCAGTGATGTTCACAAGGTGATCGTGAAAATTACGTAAACGATCCATAGTTGGCTGGAGGCTTCTATACGTTTCCTCATTCGATGGAGGATTAAAAAAGTATGGTCTGGTAGTCCCAAACTTGGAAATTGCTTGACCCATAGAAGTTCTCCAAAAAGGAGCATCAGGGCCATACTTTGTCCCCTCGGTATCATCAGACGGGCAATCAATAACCTAGTTTGATGAACCAACATGACCTTCCATCAAAAAATGAAAGGTATCAACCATAGGAGGTTGTTCAACCAAGGGATTATCATACATAGTGAATTCTTCCCCCACTTCCACAGCTGGATTACCTTCCACATGAGAATAAGTTGCGGCACCTTGGTCTATGGCTTCCATTTGAATTTCTCCTACAATAGGAGGAGGGTCAAGTGGTAAGCCTTGAACTCTTCTGGATCGTCTCAAAGGAAACTCAACCAAATTTCTAGTCACTAAAAACCTAACCTAGGGTTTGAAACTAGAATCACAAAAAAAACCACTCCTACACAAGCTAAAGGTCACAAGAAAACTTAGGTGATAAGAGGGGCTGATAAAAGTTGGTTCCTCACTAAGATTGTCAATTCTTTGCAACTTACGATATACCGCAGGGTTCAACAGTAAAGTGCAACAAGGAGGATTGGGACCGTACCCTTGCCTGAATACCCGATTACCTGGACGGTACATGCATAGTAGCTCCCATAGTGTTATTCTCTGTGTATTGCATTGACAAGACGACCAAAAGGTTTTTCTCATATGGTTTAGGGAATCCTATAAGGGTCTCTCGATATACGCAAGGTACGCGGGAGCTCAAATATGTGTTAGTGTTGTCTAGTGCACAACTTTTCAAAAGGGTCCTTCTGATATACAATCGAGTACATGAAGTACCTTTCTATATACCTCAAGGGTACATGAAAGGCCTTTCTATATACCGATGGTACGTGGAAGAAACACACAGTTCTCGAGATGCAGTGTAGGTAATAGAACGACAACTCCTATGTTTTAAGATGTCGGAACATGTCTCTATCCTATCACTCAAGTTACTAAAAGTTTTAACCTATAGCTAACGTTAATTTTATCTTGAACGATTAGGTGAATGCATGAGGTGTGGATAGAAAAGTAAAACCATGTAACATGATATGCAAATTTTTCACTTTATCATTCGAAGTATTCCCTACTTACAGGACGGAGAGAGTGATTTAATTCTGCTTCAAAAAAAAAATATTCCCAAACAGTCACAGTGAACTTATCTTTCAAATATGAAAACGAGCAACAAACTTCTAAACTGATCTTGAAAGTAAGAATTAAGTGAGATATCTTTTCCCAAAAAGAAATACACTAGCAGTAAATGGAACACTAAGCACTTTTTAACATTTTTCAAAAAACGAGAAAGTTAAGTGTTGAAATACTGACATGAAATCATGAAAATAACAGGAAAATTAATTATAGAAAGCATATGTGTTTCAGATCTAAACAGATATGGTTAAAATGAACCAAAATCTCACTAGAAAGCTAGTAGATTTGATCACTAAAAGGTTGGAGTTTGGATTACAGACAAGAGTTTGAAAACCAAGGAAGATCAGATGTGTTGAATGTCATCGCAAATATGGTCACCATATTTGTTGCTAGAAATTCTCACCTCTTTCTGACAAGAGTTGTTTCTCTAGGTCTGAATGGTTTAGATCTAGAACAAATGAGTGATAACAAGGATGGAAGACTTCCCCTAGAGCCTGTATATATATGGAATGAGTCCTTTGGCTATTCTATAGTGTGATGTAGTTGTCTCCTATGGTGTTTAATCTCCATGGATGTACCTTCACAAACATATAAAAAAACAAGCGAGATCAAAGGTACCAGAAAATGGTCTACAGTTCTATATTAGTGACTAAGGAATCCAATAATAAAATGAATGATTGCAACATAATACATTTTATGGGAAATGAACCATCTTTACATTAAAATGAAGAAGAGAGATTACAACCATTTGCCTTAGTGTTGTGATGCTCCTTCACATGCCATGTCTTGTCCTAAAAGCTCCAACTTGCCCCTTCTATGCTCACCTTAGATTTGGCCAGAACATCAGTGCAACAACATAAATTTTCTCTCAACCATGGGGGATGAGCAAGGTTTTATAGTCCTTGGGAGGATAGGGATAGTTGAGAAAATGGTGGATGAGGTGGAAGGGGGATCCTACTAGGGGGATCTCGAGTCTAGGTGGTCCATAAGAGTAGGGATGAGGGTGCCACAAAGTCTTCCTTTGAGAAGCTTCGTGAATATTCTCTTTTTCTCTTTAAAGCTCGAGCATCGCTTTTCCTCTATGTAGATAGAGCATTACCAAGGTGGAACTGCTTTTTGACCAAGGGGTAAAGGCGGTGGCACTGCTTATTGTCAAAAGACAATATGCGTTACTGAAGAGGGTAACGATTTTTGCATTAAAGGCAAAGGTGACGGTGGACTCAAATATGGAAAATAGGAGTCTGGGCCAATGTCCAACTTCACATTTTGGGAATTGAGGGCAATGTATGATGTTTTAGGCCTCAACACATGATGGTGAAGAGATTTATGTGTAACACATGGTTGATAATATTCTTTGTTTGTTTGGAAGATATCATAGCAACCGTTGATGTAGGTTATCGCTCTGGTATGTTGTACAATTTATTCTAAATTTCGACAATCACCTTTTGAGTCCATGACTGATACTTCAATGTCGATCCCATATGTAAGGTTTCCCAAACATGGCGTCAACTACAGAAAGCAGTGCCATGTCATAGAGTACTTCATATTCAAAAGGATTAATGAAGTAGGTGAGTCTGCATTGTTGGGTGATCCTTAGTTCCTTCCCATCCTTCAACCAACCGATATTGTAAGGACGAGTATGTGGTGTGGTGACAAGACCAATTCTCTTCACGGGATCTTTAGAAACAAAGTTCTTCTGGCTACCATTATCCATAATCAGATGTAATTGATTTTTTTGAACCCATATCTGTGTATGGAACATGCGTTCTAATTCCTCCTTATCGACGATAGTGGAGGCTATTAGAGTGGTTGATTTCGAATTCAAAAGGGTCGACGTATCTCAGTCAGATTCTACCAGGGATTTAAA
This sequence comes from Pseudotsuga menziesii, assembly GCA_001517045.1. NCBI lineage: Eukaryota > Viridiplantae > Streptophyta > Pinopsida > Pinales > Pinaceae > Pseudotsuga > Pseudotsuga menziesii. The sequence goes on from LPNX011003468.1 coordinate 176,995, forward strand.
GGACAAGACAGATGTCAACAATTTTTCCAAAAATGTTTTCCGAGCTTTGCATTCTGATGTATCATGCCATGATGAATTGTGAAAGTCACACCATTTCCTGGCAAGAGGTTGTTTTCTATGTTTCCTCTTGTCTTTCTGAGAGTGCTTCTTGTGATGGTATGGATTTGGAGGAGTTGGATGAGAAGACTGTATTGACTTGTTGGATTTGACTAGTGACTTCTTGTCAGATGTTCGACCTATCGTCTTGGTCGTGAAACATTCTTTTCCTTTTTGTTTAGATTTAAGCTTGCTAGCGTAGTGGAATACATCCGCAAGCATATTGGCAGTTAAAAACTCCATTTCTTGCTAAATGTACGGGGATAATCCGCTAACGTACGTAAGGACAAGAAATTTTTCTTCTTCTTGGACACCAAGTCTTGCCATTAATCATTAGAATTCATTGGTGTAACTTTGCACGGACTAGTATTTCCATTGTCTTAGCTGCGGCCACTTCTTATAATGTTGTTCAATGTACTTGGGGGGGTAGAAATCCTTTAGGATGTACGCGACAAATTTCTCCCACGTGTCTATGGGGTCTCCTTCTCGTTCCATCTTCTTTTATATATTCTCCCACTAGCTGTGCACAGAGGTTGACATCTTTAAGGATGCAATGGTGATATTCCACTTCAGAGAGATGATTCATGGAGTATTAGGATTCAAGTTGTTGTACCCAATTATCGATGGATTCCACATCAATATTTCCTTCAAGATTCGGTATGTCTAGATTCATTTGCACTTTGAAGGGGTTTATTTTATTGGAGTGAGGTCTCGTCAAGGATTCTTGTTATACCAAAATCCTGTCACCATCATGTGATAAGAACTTTGACATACTTACTTGCCCTGAATCCCAGCTCTTGGAGTGGAAACCATTAGAGGAAATTTGGGGTCTAAAATGGGCCTTATAAGAAAACGCGCCAACAATAAATTTTGTGAGTTGGAATTCAAGAACCAATAGAATTTCAATAAAATGAGTCAACCATAATGGTTGAATTGACATATTTGTCATAAAAGAAAACTATTTTGGTTCGTATTTTCGACATATCTCCCTATGTTTTTACTCAAATTTTGAGTGGGAGAGCTCGTTGGATGCGGAATTTAATTCCGCATCCAACGTGTACCCACACTGCATATGTTTGATAGACCCCACTACCCCAAAAACAAAAAATACCTGAAAAAAACATGATGATGACATCATCATCATGTTTTTTAAGGTAATTCTTGTTTTTGGGGTAGCGGGGTCTATAAATAGTATGCAGTGTGGGTACTCGTTGGATGTGGAATTAAATTCCACATCAAATGAGCTCTCTTTCTCAGAATTTGAGTAAAAACACAGGGAGATATGTCGAAAATACGAACAAAAAGTAGTTTTTTTCATTCTTCCTCCAAAATTAATAACTATTATTTTATTATTTTAGCTATTATTTTATTATTTTCCTTAGGAGGCCCATTTTAGACCTCAAATTTCCTCTAATGTCATGGTTATTATCAATCTTTCATGGAAATTCCCAGCACCGTGCTTCCTCTGTTGTCTAGGAGCGGTACCTTGTTCACACCACCTATCCCCTATTGCCTACAAGCGGTGCCACCGCTTATGGCCCTTTGTCCATAAGTGTTTCTTACCAGAACAACTCTATCATTGAAGGAGAAAAGTGGTACCTTGGGTAAAAAGGGAAAAAGAGAAGTTTCTTGAGGCTTATACATGATAAGCCTCATGTCCTCCCTTATCCCTACTGTTGTGGGTTAGTTGAGCTCGAGATCCCTCATCCTAGGATCTTAGAGGCCACCTTAACCACTAATCTCTCAACCTACCCTATCTATTAAGCCTTATAAATATGAGCTCATAGCCATGGTTGAGGGGAGAACTCTTAAGGTATTGTTATGCTGTTGGATTGATTACTTGGGCCAAGACCATTTGGGAGAGCATAGAGAGCTAGAGTCGGAGCTTTTGGGGATGAGAATGCTTGGTTTCATGGATATGCATGTCAACACTAAGGCTTGGTTGTAAACTTATTCATATTTCTATATTAATGCAAGTTGATTTCTGTCCCACATATATTGTTGTTGTTTGATTTCACATGTATGTTGTTAGATTCTTTAGTCACTAACATAGATCAGTAGATTATATTCCGGCGGTTTCGATATGTTTGCGTGTTGAAGATTATTGCAGGTACACAGGGTAACGATCGAAGCATTATATTCCAGGTATCTACGGCATCTAGGGAGAGTCTTTAACCTCTCTCCTCTATTTGTTCTGGATCTGAACCATTCAGACCAGTGGAACACCTTGCTGTCCGCTGGAGGTGAAATATTCCAGCTAACAAATCTGGTGACTCTGCTGGGGAGTAGTCTATCAGTTGTTTTGATCTTCCTCAGTTTGCAACTCTTGTCCGAATCCAGGCTCTTTCTTCAACTCTTTTCGGTCAGATCTATTTTTTGACTTGATCTATTTGGGTTTGAAAATTTTAGATCTGTTCAGATTTGAGTCATCTTGACCTTTTATGCTCTGTTTCCATACTCAATCTAGCATTATTCACCTTGATCTAGTCTTTTTCTGACTTGATCCATCGTTCTCTTTGTGTTTTGGTCATATACAGGGAAGCATGCCTATGCTATGTACGAGGAGCGGTGCCACTGCATGAACAAAGTCAGCAGTATGTGGTGCCACCGCTTGTAACCTGTTGGCGAGAAGCGGTGCTGTGTTAGGAACGCTCTGTCAACACCTGAGAAGTGTGGTGCCAGGTAGGCATCATTCCAACGCCTTTTTTCCTCATTTTTTTGTAAAAATTTGAGTTTTGTTGCTTTCAGTTCTGTTTATTAGACTTGTGTTATAGAATCTGATGTTTGTGGCTTGATAATTTTATGGTTTAAGATTGATTTGAGTGGAAATTCAAAAGTTTGATTAGGTCTTTTGATTGTTCATCCACTTCTATGCTTGTTGGTTGTGTTTGCGAAAGGATTTCTTGTTTTCTGAAAGCTTAGGTGTTAGTATGATCTCTTTTGTTTCTGTCATATAGACTAAAAGAAGAACACTAGATTAGCTTCTAGGTTTCATTTATTATTTGCATAGTAAACTTCTTTTTCCTTAATTTAAAAAATAATTTTTTTGACTGAGACTAGGATATCATAATTGAGCGTTGGACATTGGTTTTTTGATTGGCTTTACAAGCTTTCAGGATCTTCATGTTCTTTTGTCTCTTATGCATTTAGAACTATCTCAATCAAATTAAAAAATGGTAGTTTTAAGTTATATTTGCTTATGTTTTGAGAAAATTGAAAAAATAGAGTGCATTTGCATATAGGTGTGCTTCTTGTTTTTCTTTTAGGAAAAGAGATTCTTCCCCTTCTCATTTCTTTCAGAAAAGAGAAATCAGTTTGGAAAATTTATTGCTTGTATTTGATTTGGTGTTCATGATTGTTGTTTGGAAATATTTTTGGTTTTGAAACAAAAGGAAACACTCTCTTCCCTCCCGTAAATAGGCATACTAAATGGTAAAGTGAATATTTGCACAAGCATATTGCATGGTTTTACTTTTCTGTCAAAACATCATGCATTCACCTAACTGTCCACTTTAAAATTAATGATAGTTACAGGTTGAAATTTATGTAGCAATTGAGTGATAGGTTAGAGACGTGTTCGAGCGTTGTTAAGCATAGGAGCTGTCGTTATTTGTAAGCATTACATCCCAGGACTTGCGCGGTTCTTCCACGTACTGTCGGTATATAGAATGGCCTTTCATGTACCCTTGAGGTATATAGAAAGGTACTTCACATACTCGATTGTATATCGAAAGGCCCCTTGTGTATGGTTATGTATTAGACAACACTACTACCGATTCGAGCTCCCACGTACCTTGAGTATATCGAGAGACCCCACTAGGATACCTTATCTATCTCAGAAAAGCCCTTTAGCCGTCTTGTTTGGAGCCATACATCGAAAACAACATTCAGGAAGATTACTATGCACATACCCTCAAGGTATATCGCGAGTGGCACCTTCTTGACAATCTTGGTGAGAGACCTAACTTTTTGAACTCCTCCTATCATTTTAAGTGTGCTTGTTTTGACCTATAGCTTGTGTAGGGAAGTTTTTTGGTGTGTTTTCTAGATTTTCAGACCCTAGGTTAGATAGGAACTGTACAAACTGGTTGAGTTAAGACAGTCCAGAAGAGTACGAGGCTTGCCACTCTATTTTACTCCTAGTTTAGGAGAAAATCCAATGGAAGCTATCGACCAAGGAGCTGCTACCACCTCCCAAGTGGGATATAATGTGGTTGCGAAAAGTGGAGTACCATATTCTTCACACTCGCCTCCCTTGGTCCAACAACCTTCTCAGGGAAATACCTCATTCCATTCTCCCACGGAAGGTCATGTTGACGATACAACCCGTCCGGATTATGGTCCCAATGCTCCATTTTGGGATACCTCTATAGGACAGGCCATTACCTCATTTGGCACTCGTTTAAACTCTTCTGAAGATGAAGAAGAACGTAGGCAATACCGTGCTTCCATTCTATGTGCAAATATTAGGACCAACACCATCACGTTGCACATCTGTTCCTGTGGGATATCGTTCACTTGCCGATTCTATGAGACCCATAGAACCGATTATAGATCATGCAGTAACATCACACAACCCAGGTCAAATTACCACCCCTATCACCTCTCATGTTATGTCTGTTCCTAATCCTCTTAGGTCTTTTGCACCTGGGGCTCAACCTTCAATTCCTGTTTCATCAGTACCTTCTAGTGTCGGGGGGCAACCCATAGTCTGACCTACGTTATCTGATCCCGGAATTGTACCTAGTCAAGGGCAGACCCCTAACATAGAACCATCTACAGTTTATGTCCCTCCCACCCATACTAATGTGGTGAATCCCCCATCTAGTTCAGGTCAGCCCTTGGGGGCCCAACCTGTAACCATTCAGTCTTCTGGAGGTTATGGTTATCAAATACCTGTAGGTAATCATCCACCCAATCCTACAGGAATGCTTTATGCTAGAATTCCATACTCTAGTAACACTTTTATGCCATGGGGGCAACCCAACTGGTCTTACATGCCAGCTATGGGGGTGATACCTATACATACTGCGGGAGGTGTCGAAGGACCATCTTATGGAGGTCCTCCCCTTGGGGGACCTAATGGTCCCAGAGGATCTGACAACTTTCCTCCTTATGGTCCTAGTGGTCCTAGTGGTCCTGGGGGGCCTGGTGGCTTTCTTTTTTATGGCTCTGGAGGCTCTGGTGGCCCTCCGCTTAGTGGTCTTGGAGGCTCTGGAGGGTTTGGTGGTCCCAGAGGCTCTGGAGGGTCTGGTGGTCCGCCTCCTGGTGGCTCTGGAAGGTCTGGCGGTCCGCCTCCTGGTGGTCCCGGTGGCCTTGGTGGTCCTTCTCCTGGAGGCTCTAGTGGTCCTAGCGGTCCTGATCTTAGAAATCAACCCCCTATGGGAAGATTTTCCAGTAGTTCTTCCTCACAACAACCTGTTTTTCAGTCAAATTATGGTCCTACTGGTAACTATATGCCATATCAATATTACCAGTATGTGCAACCCAACCGATAGTTACCTTTCCTAGAAAATTTGGACTTGCCCGAATTGTCCAAGTTGATTAATGATCCCATTCGACACAATCCCTCGTGGCCTCCTATTCCGGTAAAGTTACCATCGGATATCCCGAAATTCGATGGGAAGCAGGGAGATGATTCGAAGAACCATGTTATGACATTTCATTTGTGGTGTTATTCCAACTCCCTCATGGACGACTCCATTCGATTACGACTCTTTCAGTGAACTTTGACCGGTACGGCCGCGAAGTGGTACATTGAACTCCCACAACATTCGTTTGTGGATTTTGGCTCATTGGCAACCATGTTTCTTACACACTTTAAGCTCCCTATTCATTATGAAACGGGCTCTAATCTTTTAACCTCTCTGCGACAGAACACCTCCACCCACATTTCTGATCATATTAATAAGTGGAGAAGGCAGAGAAGGCTTATTAAGGCCCCCATTCTGGATCAGTTACTAGCTGATTGGTTCACTAAATCCTTGTTACCTCCTATCACCTGAGATGTGGCTATGGGTGGTTCCGTTACCGAAGAGAAGGCTATTAGTCGGGCTCAGTACCTAGACTTGGTCTATTCCTAGTCTGGAACTCTTTATGACCTGATTCCTCAAGCTCCTTGCCCCAGCACTGATCCTGCCAAACCACCAGCAGAAGTACATGTTGATGGGATTGTTGGTTCAATCTAGTCCCTGTTCACAGCGAAACCTGCCAAGCAAACCCAAACTACCACCCCTACTCCTTCGAATCCTAAGGTTTCCGCCGAGGTCAACTCTATTCAAAGTACTCAAACCTCGGGTAATAATAAGAAAAAAGGTAAAAATAGAAATAAAAAACCTGGAAACCAACAAGAGACTCCATGACCAACCAACAGTGATAACGACAAAGGGAAAAGGAAGGAAAAACATCCTTGTCTGCTATGCGGTGGTGACCACTTTTCAAAGGAGTGTCCTCGTAAGGACGAAATCTCCCAGTTTCTGAAGTCCAATCCTACACCTGCAGTACTTACGGATCCTTTTCCCTCTCAACAACAACTGATAGACCACATGTCTAATAAGGGTAACTCTAGTTCATCAGAGGAAATTCGTATGATGTCCTCAGATTCCATCAATCTGCAAACTCAAAATCAGAATTATGACAAACCTGTAGATAAGAAAGAAGATCAATCTTCTTCAGGGAAGGTTCCCTCTACTAGTTCTCCTGAATCCTCGTCTACTGCCCCCTTATCTATCAAGAAGCCTACTCTTGACATGATTTTTCTCCCACCCAAGATTACTCTTCGGAAGGTTGTATTTAATCCAAATGCTCGAGCTGCTCAATTTTATAATGTGGTTGAATATCTCGCTCAGGCACCTTGTGCGATGTCGACCTTAGAGGTACTCCAAATTTGCCCCACACAGTGCAAAAACTTGTTAGCAACATTAGGAGCTTTAGAACCAGATAATACTAACTTGATTCATTTCAATGTTGAGAACTATAAGCCTAGATTACTGCATAAACTTGATTTTCAGATCATTACAAAAGTAGTGGGAAAGAAAGTCTTTCGAACGGTACTGGACGAAGGAGCTTCGACCTCGGTTTTGTCTCTGACTTGTTGGAAGGATCTAGGCTCTCCCGAGCTTGTCACATCACCTACGACCCTTAAAGCTTTGACAGACGGGGTTTCCAACCCCATGGTCTCATATTAGCCCTAGTGGTTGAGCTGGGGGGAAAAACCGTGTCCATCCAAGTAGAAGTGGTAGATACCCCTTTAGATTACAACCTCCTTCTAGGAAGGAATTGGTTCTATGCCATGACTGCTGTTGCCTCAACATTATTCTGAACGGTACAATTCTCGCATCTAGGGAGAATTCTTACTATTGATCAGCTTGATTTCTATATGCTGGATGTTACTACCTCCATGGATAATAAAATCCCCATGTTAGGCCAGTCCCCTCCTCCTTACCAGTCGATTGGGGTAGGTATGTTGAAGGATTCATCCCTTATGGGGATTTTTCCATCCACTCCTCCTAGCACGGATACCGCGATAGTCCATATGATCGCCTCATTTGATTATGAGCCTAAGGGAAAAAACGTTGTTGAGTCCACCTCGTTGAATCCACACGAAACTATCTATGACACCATTCAAACCTTTTCTGATGATCAAACTGATTAGAACCTTACCATTTACCGTACTGGTTAGAACCTTCTCTTCTTGTTCTAGATTATCTCTCTGAGACTTTTCCTTCCGATGAGTCCATTATGGAGATCATGAATATGGATGAGCCCATTTGGGAGGATCACCATCATAGATCCATGTTCCTCCCCAACACCAGTTCGGTTAGCCATGATTTTGCATCCTTGTTTCCTATTGATATTGTCAATGTTCCCCAAAGTCCTATATTGTTACAAGATACAGATTCTGAAGGAAACCTTTTCAACATTACTCAGACCAACCCGATTGACATATCAGCCAAGCCTGATGTTATCGAGCATGTTCATGTTGGGCAGAACTGCTCAGCAGATGAATCTGAAGCATATAAGGCACTTTTTAAGGAATTCCGTGATATTTTTTCCTGGTCCTATGAAGTGATGCCGGGGATTGACCCATCCATTGTGGTCCATGAGATTAAAACCTATCCCACGGCTAAACCTGTCAGGAAGAAACTTAGGCAGGTCCATCCTCGGAAGGCCGCATCTATTAAAGCTGAAATTGAGAAACTTCTCAAAGTTGGGTTTATTTATCCTATACCCCTAATGGAATGGGTATCGAACGTTGTCCCTGTAAATAAAACGCAGGGCGCCATTAGAGTCTGCATCGACTTTAGGGATTTAAATAAAGCTTGTCCCAAGGACAACTTTCCTACCCCACACATCGATCAGATTATCGACAACTGTGATGGAAGTGTCATCTTTTCATTCATGGATGGCTTCTCTGGCTATAATCAGATTGAGATATTACCCTCCGATCAGCATAAGACAACATTCATTTTCCCATGGAGAACCTTTGCATATAAGAAGTTACCTTTCGGATTGAAAAATGCTGGAGCCACGTTCCAGCGTGCGATGTCCTATGCATTTCACGATATTAAACATATTGTTGAACCGTACCTTGACGACCTCCCTGCTCATTCACAGCGATGGGAGGACCACCCTGGTCATATTAGAGACATATTCCTGAGATGTCGTCATTATAATATACGGCTCAATTTGCATAAATGTGTTTTTTGCATTGAGACGAGACGTCTGCTAGACTTTGTGGTATCCAAAGATTGCATTTGGATCGATCCTTTGAAGATTGCCTCTATTTTAGATCTACCAGCCCCAACTAATCTTCTTGAACTCCAAAGTTTACAGGGGAAGGAAAAATTTCTCCGTCGTTTCGTGTGCAATTTCACAGAGAAAACGCACGTTTATATGCGTCTCCTCAAGAAGAACACTCCATTATTTTGGGATGACCAGGTCCAACGCGCCTTTGATAATATTAAGCACGCTTTGAATCATTCACCTATGATACACCCCCCAGATTATTCAAAGGAATTTCTCTTGTGTATTGCTGCCTTCGCTACTACCATCGCTATGCTTTTTGTGCAGGACAATCTCCACGGTCAGGAGCACGTGATTTATTACACCAGTAAGAATCTTATGGATTCCGAAACCTGTTATTCACGTATGGAAAAGTTAGCATTGGCCACGTTCATTGTTGTACAAAATTTTCGTCACTACATCCTGCTCCGCACTACCACCGTATTGGCAGATCAGAACCCGATGTATTACATCTTGACTCGTCAGGTGCTCGGGGGCAAGTACTCTCGCTGGATCGTTATCCTTTAGGAGTTTTATTTGGAGTTTGCCAAGGCCACATCAAAGAAATATTTTGTCTTTACAGAGCTTATGTGTGATCTTCCCTATCCTACAATGGAAATTGAGCCCAATGATTCATTTCCGGATGAATTCCTGTTCTTGATTAGCACTACTAATCCTTGGTATGGAGATTTTCTGATTTATCTCCAAACACAACGATTTCAGTCACATTTATCTCACGATGATCGCCACCATATCCATCACCACACGAAATACTATCTTATCCTGAATGATACCTTGTATAGACGTGGGATTGACTCTATTCTTCAGCGATGCCTCACCCATGAGGAGGATAAACAGGTGTTGAATGATTGCCACTATGGAGCATGTGGTGATAATTTATCTAGGATGGCTACAACCCAGAAAATCCTTCATGCTAGCTATTTCTAGCCTTCTGTCTTCAAATACTGTCATGTGGCTGTTAAGAAATGCCCACCTTGTCAACATTTTTATCCTAAAAAGCGCACCCATCCTTCTCTGCTACACCTCATCATTGTCGTTGGCCCATTCGCCAAATGGAGGATTGACTTCATGCATTGTAAGCCTACCTCAGCCAGGGGACATGGTTACATCATCGTAGCCATTGATTATTTCATGAAATGGGCTGAGGCCATGCCTACATATGCAGAAGATGGTAATACTGCCGCTCTCTTCTTGTTCAATCATATCATAGCTACATTTGGAGTTCCATAGTCCATCATTACTGATCACGGATCCCATTTCTGTAATCAAATGATGGAGGAACTGAGTGCCAAGCTAGGTTTTCTCCATGAAAACTCTACGCCGTATTATCCGCAAGCTAATGGTCAGGTAGAGGCCATTAACAAAGTTTTGAAAACTATGCTTCGTCGGATGGTTGGAGATCATAAATCCAACTGGAACCACATTCTTTTCTCCACCCTTTGGGCTTATTAGACTTATGTGAAAACAACTACTGGTTTCACACCATTCTCACTTATCTATGGACTCGAAACTGTCTTGCCAATCCAATGTCAGATTCCATCTTTACAACTTGTCGTCGAACTTCTCCCAGACACTTCCGCAGAGGAAGAAAGATTTTTGTACTTGAGTAACCTTGACGAGACTCAGAGAGATGCTACCTTGGCTAATGAGGCACATAAAAAACGCGTCAAGGCATAGTATGATAAATCCGTCCAGCCTCGTGTCTTTAATGAGGGTGACCTAGTATTGACTTATGATCAGAGATATGACAAACTAGGGAAGGGTAAGTTCGAGTCCATGTGGTACAGACCCTTTTTTATTTCTAAGGTGTTAGAGAAAGGAGCTTATGAGCTCATTGATTATGATGGAATCCCTTTGGGGAAACCTCGCAATGGGTTGTACCTGAAAAGGTACTATGCCTAGGTTTTCTTGGATAGTATCTTGTATATATGTATATTGATTGAATTTCAGTGTGCTTTTAGTATTTTCAAGATGGTTTTGATTTTAGTGTCCACATCTGTTTATACCATGTTTTGGTCATGCAGATGGCTTTCTATATCTTCGCTGATGGTGCTTGCCGCCACACCTTGAATCTCGCCTCAGCTGCTTGGGTCCTCTATTCCCTAGCTGAAGATTTGGTCAATTCAAGAGCGGTTTGTATAGGTCCCGCTACTAATAACATTGCTGAGTATAAAGCAGTCATCGGTCTTTTGACTAAAGCTGCTTCCTAGGATGTTCATGATCTAGTAGTCTTTATGGACTCATAGCTCGTGGTTTTCCATTTAAACCATGCCTACACCATTAGGAACCTGGTGCTCCTCCACCTCTTTTAGAGAGTACGTTTGCTAGAAAGATCATTTGAAACCATCACCTATAGGCATATCCCTAGGGAACATAATGTAGTGGCTGACTCATTAGCTAACTACATCCTATATTGGCATATTTCCCATTCATGACGTCAAATAAAACATGGCACATTGTAAATAAACATTCAAAAACACATAAAACTCATAGAAAATGTATTTTCCAGTTGAAACATATAAGTCTGTATATATATATATATATATATATATATACAAAAAAGTTTACAAAAAATAGGTCCCGAGACCTCATCTGAAGCACGTAGGATTTTAGGCAATATCATCATACAAAATCCTGAAGATGTCAGCTTTCAGTACATATCTCATACACTAGTGGTGCTCATGATAGCACATCACTGCTCAAGCTACTCTACGTAGCAGCCTATTGAATCGACCAGGTAGTCCTGCTGTGGACCTCTGATATCTCATCGGGAGTTCATCTATGTCTGCATCTAGGATATCCAAGGTCAACCTCTCCAGGTTTTCCTCCAGCTCCCCAGTGATGTCATCACCCCATGGTACAAAGCGGGCTCCAGCTTGCCTATCCAATGAAGATGCTCTTCTAGGTCACACTGGTCGCACATCTACATGAGAATATACAGGTCTCGTCACTTCACATAAAAAATATAAAACATTAAAAAACATAAAAAAAATTTCATCCATTTCAGGGTTTCTCGCTTCTCACCGATGTCACCCTGCTGTCTTCCAGGTGGGAGTGGTAGGTCAGGATCTCCGGTGAAGTCTGTGCCTACATAAGAATAATCCTCAACCATGAGGATCTAATCTCGTAGCCATCTGAAGAACGGATCACTGAACTTCACCCTTCCCTACTCGCTCCTGTGCGAGCCATGACCTGGACCCACCTAAACATATGGGGGTCCCGTGCTCTCAGACTCCAGAAAACCACCTGAGGTCTCATCTGTGGAACCCTCTCGAAGAAGAAGCAGGCTAAAATGGAACTAAAGCCAAACTGCTTTAGCTCTCCCTACCGACACTTAGTCAGTTGATCCTTGAAGATTGGAAGCATGGCTTCCGCCCAGTTGAACACCGTGGGTGCCATGGAGTCTATGGCATACAACATGTGTGCCTTGGAAGCCTGATGCACACCCTGACTCCCAGCCACCCTCTGCATGGTAAATAAGACGGTCCGTAGGGCCCTATACGTCACTGCTTTGATGGGGATCTTCTTCTCCGGTGTACCTGTCCCCGGTGCACAGTAATGATCTATAAGATCTTGAGTGGTAATATCCTCTCCACGGGATCCTGTTAGTGAGATGGGGGCACCCCGTATCGAGAGACCTGTCAAGAAGTAGATTTCCTCTACTTCCACTATAAGGATATGGGCCTCCACCTCAAAATACTGCTGCTTTGGATTCCACATCTGCAGTATGTGTTCCAGTAACCGCTCATGTGACACCATACTTGGGGTCCGGAAGAACTTCAGGATCCCATAGTCCCGTAATGCGGCAATACAATCCACATTTCTCCCAGCAGCAACATCCTCATTTTCATGCGTTCTTTCTTTCCATATCACCATGTTTTGAGCAACCTAGATCTGCCAAAAACAATAATTATATGCATTAGAATCATCCTTAAATCATTAAAAATCAAAGGAATGAATTTATTTTTCTTATACTATCAGTTTAAGTTCTCCACGGCCAGCACCGCCTGTGCGCCGTTGGAGAAAGGCGGTGGCATCGCCTGTCCACTGTGTTATTTGTGCAGTTCTTGGGTGGTACCACGTATCCCGCAAGGGGTAGCCGCGGTGCCCTCTTTTAAGGTTTTAGGGCTTGCCATATGAGCCCAAAACCCCACCAAATCTCAAAATAAATGCTATGAAATGAAAGAGAAGGGTCTTAGCTGTTACCTGCAATTGACGATGCTGAAAACGGATGGTGGAAACTCCCAGTATTAGCTACGGAAGATTTGGCTAAGAAAATGCTCCAAGTGCTCTCTGCTATAGGAAAATAGTGAAATGGTTTGATTTTTTACTATTTACATGACTTATATAGGCATTTTTGGGTCTGACATACTATACTTTCGATATAAAATCATATTTTAGTCAAAGTTTATCTATCGTAATCCCTTAATGCTAGTTATGAATGCAGTTAACACTTGTTTCTGAGTCTATTGCAGGATAAGAGAAATATAGTAAGAAGTTGTGGAAAGTTTGTTTATGGCTTTTTCGCACTTTCATAAAATGGAAAAGGTTGATGAGTGTTTATTACGACACTTTGTCACGCTCGTTAAAATCTAGTATCAAAGGTTCGAGTCCATTTCAAGTTTCTTTCTAGGCTCGTAAAAATCAACATTCGTCATGGAGTCCTCTTTTCACCTCTTTTTCAGGCTCCTTAAAAATGAAAAAGTTGTCGAGTCCATTTCCGATTCTTTCCAGGCTCGTAAAAAATGACATTGTGTAAAGAAACCTCATGGAGTTCTCTTTAAACTCTTTTCAGGCTCCCTAAATATGAAAAGATCATCGAGCGATCTTGTCTTCTTCATGCTCGTTAAAGTATTGGAAGATTCGTCCATCCGATGGTAGGTTATCTCTTTTTCGGTTCGGATAGGACTATTTATGAAAAAGGAACACTCCATCCAATCATGACTAGCAGAGTTCTCTAAGGTATGGTTTTACACTTTTTCGGGCCTTAGAGACTAAACCATACGAAAAAGAACCCATTTGGAGTCTTCTTCTGTATTCGTTTAGACTCTCTAAACATGAACGGTACCAAGTTTTCTTTTAGTGGACTCGTTAAATTAAATATTGAGAGACCCGTTTTGGGAACGAACCCCTCCTCTCTCAGGTTCGTAAAATATATGAGTCTGGACTTGTCTTCCAACAAGCTATATCGAGTGTTTGTTACCCTCTTTGAACTCGTAAAACTGAAAAGAGGCACTCATCAATCATGATGGGGGAAATGGGTAGGGAAATCATCTTGTAAATAATGGCAGTTGTTTGTCGTTACCTTTGAACATGGCACTTGTCTGCACATCATGTCAGTCAATTGGGTATTCAGCTGATCTCCGTGACGATCCACTTTCATGAGTCATGTCACTCCTTTGAGTCTTTCAAAAGAATGCATTGTCCACTGTCGCATTGTGTGTTTGTCCCGTCTAGTCATGCGGCCAAGTCTTTTTGTCATGTCGCCCAATGTTCAAAGGGGATTTGAAGAAGTTTTACCTCTGTAGTCTACACAGTATTTGTGTCAGTATCTTTGAGTCAGTCATATGGTTACTACATACACATCATTCCAGAACTATGTTCCGAGTTTCGTGTCGTCAATGTGGGACTCATCATGGCCCTCCTTCGACGAGACTTTTTCCCGTCGACATCAGCTCATCATCCGAGAAATAGTCTTAGAAACAATTTTTAGTACCTTGAGATCTGTATGTCTTAATGACAGATTCTCTTGCTCTCAACATAGGTTCACATCATTGACCTTTGATTGATAGAATCGACTGGGTGTTCGACGTCAGGACATCTATTCACACTTAGTAGATTGTACTAGAGTACCTTGGGAATCATTGACATTAATGGTGATCTCCCTCGCACTTGTTAATGGTTCACATCATTGGTCGGTAATCAAGTGGTTTCTACCATGTTCGACTTCAGATCATTGTAATCACATGGATAGAATCGTACTTTGTGGAAGACGAGATGAAGACCCTGGGTATTTGTTTAAAGCGCTCATTGATTTTCCCAAGTTGCAATGGAGTTTTGTATATCTAGCATGGATCCACATTTGTATGGTCGTGGCTATGCTCAAATTTGCGTCTGTATGACATAGATCTACACTGTATGTCTGGTAGCTATGTCCAATTTTGAGTCCTCTATCACATGGATCTACATGGTATTCTAGTAGCCATGCTTGTTTATTCCTCTCATGGATCTGCCTTGTATTAGTCTGCAACCATAAGTTTGGTTACTTGTGTCTATGAGTCAATATACTGATGTACTATAGATGCCTACTTGCCAACATTTTCATCTCATGGCGACGACTTTTTCTCTCAAAGCTCTCGTTTATCGTATCCCTCTAAGACTCATTCTTTGGGGGGCATCCTGTTATACCAAAATCTTGTCACCATCATGTGATAAGAACTTTGAAATACCTACTTGCCCTAAATCCCAGCTCTTGGAGTGGAAACTCATGGTTATTATCAATCTTTCATGGAAATTCCCAGCACCGCACTTCCTCTGTTGTCCAGGAGCGGTACCTTGTTTACACTGCCTATCCCTTGTTGCCCAAAAGCGGTGTCACTGCTTATGGCCCTTTGTCCATAAGCGTTTCTTACCAGAACCACTCTATCAATGAAGGAGAAACATGGTACCTTGGGTAAAAATGAAAAAAGAGAAGTTTCTCGAGGCTTCTATATGATAAGCCTCGTGTCCTCCCTTATCCCTACTGTTGTGGGTCAGTTGAGCTCGAGATCCCTCATCCTAGGATCTTAGAGGCCACCTCACCCACTAATCTCTCAACCTACCCTATCTATTAAGCCTTATAAATATGAGCTCATAGCCATGGTTGAGGGGAGAACTCTTAAGGTATTGTTATGTTGTTGGATTGATTACGTGGACCAAGACCATTTGGGAGAGCATAGAGAGCTAGAGTCGGAGCTTTTGGGGATGAGAATGCTTGGTTTCATGGAGATGCATGTAAACACTAAGGCTTGGTTGTAAACGTCTTCATATTTCTATATTAATGCAAGTTGATTTTTGTCCCACATATATTGTTGTTGTTTGATTTCACATGTATGTTGTTAGATTCCTTAGTCACTAACATAGACCAATATATTATATTCTGGTGGTTTTGATATGTTTGCATGTTGAAGCTTATTGCAGGTACATAGGGTAACGATCAAAGCATTACATTCCAGGTATCTATGATGTCTGTCCTCTATTTGTTCTGGATCTGAACCATTTAGACAAGTGGAACACCTTGCTGTCCGTAGGAGGTGAAATATTCTATCTAACAATTCTACTGATGTCGAAGTGAATTGCATGAGAATCTCACTAAGATGGGTGAAGATTTCAGTTTGCTCGCGAGCCCGTTCTTTTTCTATGAGTTACTTTGTCTCATTAGTTGCATGTCTATTGTGTGTTTCTTTGGACATCTTCTCTGAAGTTGAAGGTAGTGTCTTCTTGTATTGTGAACATGTTTGAACATGCATAAGTCAGGTAACTTTGATAGAAGTTTCTACAGAACTTAAGCTCTGAATCTTTCTCTGATACCAATGATCTGGGTGCCCAAGAACACATCGGGAGACAACAATTTGATTGAATGAATCAAGAACTATTATGGTGAAATCATATAAATAATAAGCAAAGAAGGATATACTCTATATAGACAAAAAGTATATGCACAGAAAAATGAAAGAACTCAAACCAATCTCTGCTATTCGATTACTATTGTATGATGCACACTATTCTCTTATACATTGATTCATTGATATGAAATAGTGTACATGCTTATATAGAATGATGAGACACTTGGGTGACTACCCGTTACGTTCGGTTACAAAGAATTTAGAATGGTTTGAAAGTTCAACCATCACAGACGACTGGAAGACAGAGAGACATTCTATCATAGTTGTGTCGATATGCTAAAGTTAACGTTGCATGTTGATATGTGAAACCTGTCGAGGTTGTGTTGAGGTTCGGACTTGTTGAAGTCAATGTTGAACCTGTCGAAGTCGACAAACATGCCAACTACTAAGTAGATCAAACCCAGTTTAGTCTTTGTCTCTCCTTGTCTTGTTTTTTCTTTTCTCCTTTCCATGTTGGTTTTCTGCTAGTTTTGTAATGGCTACGAGCCGATACGTAATGACTGTCGAGTTTGTTTATTCCATGACTCATTGCATTTTTGTAATGGCCTTAATCATGCAGTGAAATCTCTATTTGATGGGAAAATATATTGGATGGGAATGTTGTAGCTTGAATGGTAACTTTTTGCAGTATTTTGGGGATCTACGGATGATTTGGTAATTGTTTAGGATATACCATTTTTGTAACAATATGTACATATTTTCTTTCCTTTAGTAATAGAATTTTTCCTATACTACTAAGAAAAAATATAAATTGTATTTTCATAGAAAAAAATGATTACTTATCTTTTAAATGAGGAAAATACCATAAAATAGCTATGTAAGAGTTATTTTCCACCCAACCATTGGTATTATCCACATATAACAACCTTAATCTAGGCCATGGATCCACCAAGGTGAAGGAAATACCTACAAGGTTATCTCTCTCTCTCTCTCTCTCTCATCCCAATCCAATTTTCTCTCATGATTATCAATTACAAGAGCCTCTTTCAACCATCCTATCCATGAAAATACCTTCCACTCCCCAAGAAACACAATAAATCCCTACTCTTTCTTTGCTTAACATTTTTTTAGATTACCCAACACTAACAATTCTCTAAGAGCGATGCATAAATTGTCCTACTTGTATGCTTTTAGAGAAAATGATTTAACATTAATTCATGGATTCCCAAGCATCCTAGAAAAACAAATAAATAGTGGGTAAATGTTCCTATCTTTCCCAATATCTATTCTCACCTACATCCACCATCTTCCCTCTTGATGTCTACAATTTCTTCTTCATAGTGCTAATTTTTTGTTAATCTCCATGGATAGCTCCCATGGTGTGTGAATTCTGCTTAAAAAATGAATGATAGATCTAAATATATATGGGAGGATTGGTGAAAGTACCACTAAAATTAACTCTCACCCTAAAAGGAAGGACTCTTACAACTGTCATAAAAGTATATCCCTCCCATGATTCCATAAATTCATGAGAAGAATTTCCCACAAAACTATCACATGCATCCAATGATTGAATTCAATAAGTCAAAGGAAGTAAATGGATTATTTAAATAACATGGCATAAAATGGATGACTTCTAAGGCCGACACTTTGAAAAATAGGATTTTAATCTCCCATAATCCCACTTTCCCCTTCCCCTTTAATGAAATCACACCACCTCTAGTTCTCCTTACAAATCCATCTTGGACCATTTTATTATTTTCCATCATAATATTTATATACATCTCAATCCATGATGACACACCTAATACATGTACCATATAGAAGTATTTAAATTTTACATGCCTAGCCATTCACTAGTTGGGTCTTGACCTTGAGTTCCACTCTAGGAGTTCATACTACATATTTACATCATTTTACATATTATGATTTAATACATTGCAAGGGTAAAAAATTATATTTACATCAATTTACATATTATTATTTAATACATTTCAAGGGTAAAAAAATGGGATATGACATCTACCCCCGGGAATAACATTGTCCTCGATGTTCTCTTTTGTTTAGTAAGGTCCCATGCCTTTATTTTTAGTTGCATATTTAATTCATTTCTCTTCAAGGAAACTTTTTCTTATTGTTGACTATCTTGGACATCAATTTTGTATATTTCCTTTGTACTACCTTGGCGTACCTCCAAGCCCTTTAACATTTCAATGCATGTCTATTATAACCATCAAAGGAAAAAACATGCTCACTATAGCCAGTCTAAGAAGCACTTGATCCACCCATAAATATTTATGTTTCATAAATTAATCACATATATTTGTATTGCAAGTTAAAGTATGCAAATAAGCTCAATACTTTTCTATATGGACATATCTCTACTCCGCATGGATTCCATGGGTGATATTCAACTCATTATCTTCTTTAACACACCCAATGTATATATACATATATTTTTTTCTTGATCCTAACTAATATATAACATGAATTCTAATAATAGATTCATTCTAGTTGCCTCTTCTTTCTAGTCACTCAACATCTAGGCTCATGCATCCCCTTCTTTTATAAAACGTCCCTTAAATAATCCATCATTTTCCAAGTCTCTCTTTCACAACAAGAACATAGACTTATCGAGACTTACTGCCAGGGCTTGCCACTAGAAACCTCTAATATATATAGGTCATGGAAATCAATTCCTATCATGGGGTTCAAGTGTCATTATAATAGCATTGTCTCCTTCGCTTGCAATATTTCAGCAACCATCATATGTTCTCACTAGACATATCCATCATCTCACCTATATTATACACAGATAATTACCATGAGATATCATCATAATAATTTC
Organism: Pseudotsuga menziesii; assembly: GCA_001517045.1. NCBI lineage: Eukaryota > Viridiplantae > Streptophyta > Pinopsida > Pinales > Pinaceae > Pseudotsuga > Pseudotsuga menziesii. The sequence goes on from LPNX011003468.1 coordinate 196,348, forward strand.
AATAAGAAAAATTTGAAATCTATTTCATAAAAAACTAGATCTCACAAGTATGAGATCCTCCCCATAATGTTTGGTATTCGTAGGAAATAACAACCAGTATTCCTTATGGAATTACATTCATTTCCATATCCAATACAATTCTACCTATAATTTGAACTTTTTAGTAAACCTAACAATCTGTGAGTATTCATGCATATAATATTCATTGCAACATTTACAACATCTGAACAAAATGGATCAATATACGATTTGTCATATATTTTGGTGCTTTTGGGGTTGAAATATTGGATGAATTGACTCAGTTGGGTCCATTCTAGGGGCAAGTATCACTTTGCAGATTCGGGGTCTTGAACCTTCCAATGAATTTTAGAGGGTCTAAAGGATGTTTCTAGGGTAAAATATCCCATATCTTTGCAATGTCCCTTCACGCGATTATACACTTTAAGACCTTTTTGTTTGTTGTGGAGCCTAATCTTCTTGATTCAAATATGTTATTTAAGACGTGCTTGGATCCCAGCACCTGACGGGGGGGTGTGGGGGGGATCCCCCCTGCTATAGTCATTAGGGGAGGTCCAGGGAGGATACGACTATTTTTGGATCCCCCCTAACGGGGGTTCAGGGGCAGTGCCCCCATAGAGAAAATTTAGAAAAAAAATTCCTTGTAAAATGTTGTAATTTCAGAGTCATGACTATTGAGCAGCAAAGATACCACATTTTATTCATCCTTTATATACCATTTATCACTTTATTCCTATTTTATCCTTCCATAAAATCATTAATATCCACCACTTTCATGAATAAATATGGGTTTATATTACCATTTTCCAAATCATTTATTTTTGAGTATTTTGAGTGAATTTGTGGTTAATTATTGAGAAAATAACATATTTTCATTATACTTTAAAGTTGGATGAGTTTGGTGATGCTTACAGGTGAATTTGAAGACTTTAACAAGCTCAAAAGTGACCACCTAGCCTCAAATTCGAATTTCATCCTCAAGATGTGGGCTAATTTCAAGGAGAAGATCATGGAAATGTGGAGATGGAATATCTTATCCAAGATATCATGGAGGATTTGAAGGGATGAGTTGTATATTTGTTGAGGATTTGAAGGGATGAGTTGTAGATTTGTTGAGGATTTTGAGGGATAAGTTGAGAGAATAGTGGATCTATAATTATGATTAGTTATCTTGAATTCATGTATAAACAAGAGGGCTCTCTCCTCATTTTGGTTAGAGATCTCTCTAGTGGTTTGGAAGAAAAGAATAGATTTTGATTGTTATGTAATGGAGATGATGCTTTAATGCAAATCCTATTACTCTCCCATGTTAATATAGATTTTCAAGATTTCTTTCTTATGAATTGTTAATATATATTTTCAGTTATGTCTTGCTTATGAATTGATAGTATTGATTTTATGTGAGCTCACAAGTTATTGTTAATTGCTTTATATCAGTTATTTCATGCAATCTTATGATTTATTAGATCATATTTATTTCACGCAATTTCCTTCTTTTCTAGATTAGATTTATTTTTATGTCATTTCTTGTTTTCATAACTTAGATTCAATTTCGGTTGTAGAATAAGTTAGTAATACTCTGCCCTTGCATATATTTTGTCTGTGCCTCACAAGTTTATGCTCTCTCCGAGTTGACAATTAAATCATTGGATATATGTTATAATTTTTTTAATATATTTTCCCAACATTTCGGCGCTGTTGCCAGGGAGGTGCTAAAAGGGATCATAGTTTAGATAGGTAGATAGTTTTTTTTTTTACATAGAAAGGGGGAGGGGAAACTGTAAGACGCAAAGATGACTTCACTACGGAATTTTCGGAATTCTTGTGGTGTAACAGCCAGACGCATCCACTTTAGTGGGTCCCCCCAAATCCTTGTTGTTTCTGCAAGCATGTTTATTTTTCTGTAAAATTATTTTCTTTCATTTTCTGCAAGTGCAAGTTTGTTTTTATGCAAATTTTTCCTTTTAATTTTCAGTTTGGATTTCTTTCATTTTTGGACTAGCCTTTATTTCATATTAACTTGTTTTTAATTTTTTATATGTTCATTTTTGTTTTGTAAAGATTTTTGTGCACTTTCAATTTCTTTTTTTGCACTCGTTTTGTACTAACTCATTTCATTATACTGTCTTTTGCATTTGTCATGTACTTGTTTTTCATTTTTTTTAAGCATTTGATTTGATGAGCATAAGTTTGGAATTACTCACTGATATCCTTGCAAAAGCCGAGGAATTACTCACTGAGATCCTTGCAAAATCCGAGATCTCCTCTTCTCAAGAAGAGGATATCTTGACTGCAATTAAAAATGCAACCACTCCTCCTGAAGCGAAGGAAGAATCAACAGCTGAAGTGTTCTATATATATGCTAAGGAATGAGCATGTGAGAAGGAAATTGAGGAGGATGAAGAAGGGATCTCGGGTGATCATCATGCAAACGAGAGCTGCATCGAACAATGTTTCCAAGTAAGTACTAGTTTAAATCAGTTTTGTTTTTGCTTTTATTTCATTAACTTACATTTTCAGCACATAGTTTTACATATTTTTATACCTCTTAGATTTCAGTTTGTAAAATTAAATTTGAATTTCTGTTTAGTTTTGTTACATAGATGGCTACATTGGCAATTTCATTACACGTAAATGATAGTAAAATCTAATTAAAGTAAAGCAGGTAGTTTTTTGTTTCTTTCAATTAGCAGATAGGATGCTTTGCTTTAATTTACTGTAATGTTTCTATTTGTTAAATTTTTTTATTTCTAATAGTCTTAATTAATATTTTGTTTTTAATTTCGTTAGGGATTAAAAAATAGTTTTAATCTTTCATTTATGAAATTTTTATCTCTTTCTATTTTCATTTTTCATTTAATAAATTTTTTAATCATACTAGGAATAAAAATAGATTAGGTTTCTTCTAAATCTATGAATCAGTAGAAAATAAAATAAATTAATTAACAAACAAATAAAAAACAATAAAACTCTATATAGTTTGTGTTTTACTTAAAAAAAAATAGATAAACAAATCTAAATCATATAGTTAGTTTCTTTGTCAGGTTTTTAGTTTTTATTAAAACCTGCAATTATAAACATTGAAACGTTAGTGTGTGTGTATATATATATATATATNAATACTTTAAAAATTTATAAAATAAATAAAACAGAGCCTTTCAGCCCTCCATGTGCAACCTGCAAACGACACAACCTTTCGGCCTTTGATGTGTAGTCTGAAAAAAACCTTCCATTCGTAACCTGCAAACATAAAATTATTTTTTCTCCACATTTGCGCTCGAAGGAATTTTAGTTGACTGTGTTAAAATCCTTGGGCTGCAATAGTATCTCAGCCAGGTCCGAGTCGCACCAGCAACACCTATTAAAACTTAGTTAAACCTACAAATATAAAAAACGATAAAACGATCGACCAAGTGTTAGAGATGCTGGATTGCTAGTAAGTATGCCTGTAAATCTGAATTTTGTTAGATAAGAAACAGACTTTTCAAGGCTATTCACGATTTCCCTTTAGCTATCATGGGTTATTGATGAAACGGTCCTACCTATATTTTCACCCAGATCTGCTCCTAAGAAGGTTGCCACCGTGTTTAAAATTAGATCTATGATTCAAAGGTATTGGTGATTTCAACCACTGAGTCCTTGAAACTTGCATTCAGGTGCAGAATTTATCTCACGCTGAGTAACCAGGTGACATATGTGATTTCCAGGATCGATACCCCTTCTCTTACGACTGCAATCTCGTGGAGTTTGGAAAGAAATATTATCACAATCTAACCGATCAGTCAGATACCTTGCTTAACAACTTACCAAATCTCGTCCGTCTATGATCGTTGAATCCATGGCGCTCGAGTCCTACCAGCCAAAAAAATATCTAACAAATGGATTTGATCTCAATAAAAAGAACGCCCTGCAATTAAATATTCAAATAGTCCATGATCACCAATTGACAACTGGAGAAAACATGATTTTGTCATTCATTTCATCTTGTCGTGCGGGCTTAATTTACGTGCTCTTGGATGAAACATTTGTGACATGTGGATTGCAGTTTTCATCGAAGTTGTTCAATGATTATTACTGATAGTATCCGGTCATCTAATTTTAGTTATTATCAATTAAAAATCAATAATATATGCACCGAGTTCTGCAAGCTTTCATCATTATAAAGAATAGCTATCAAACAACAAAATGGGTATGTATCGCTCCACTCTGTCTCCACCTTTTTCTATATATCTTCACCTGGCCCATCATACTCTAAATTCCAGAGTTATTTATTTTTAAATGAGCTTACCACATGTATGTAGGGTTAAGGTGTTCCCAATTATGGAAGCTCCGGTATTTTATGAGTACTTGGATCGATTTTTCTTCTCTTCAGCTTGACCTAACCAGTTTTACGGAGCTACACTTAAGCCGATAATAGCTTTCTTGTGTCGATGCACCATAGTAGGAAGTCGAAGTGAGAAGGAATTTGGTTTATATCCTCCACCTCTACTAATTTTTTAAAGGCATTGAACCCAATCGTAGGCCATTTCTATTACTCAATATATTCAGGATCATTATAGCATGATATTATTTGATAATCTTACTTTTTTTAATCTATGGTTAAGTATCATCACCAGCGTGGTATATTGTCTAGTATTGGAATATTGTTTGATGTCTCTGTTATAGTTCTGTGCATACTAGTACTCTCTATATTGGATAATTCGGTGGAGGTATGTGTGAATACCTCGAGACCTAGTGTCTCCTTGAGAAATTTAAAACTGCTCAAAATCAACTTATTCCTAAAAAGTAAACCAACAGTCATTATATACCAAAAGGAGGATGCTTACCGTGTGTAGAGTTACAAGCATGAAACTAGAATAACGTAGGCAAGAATATAGCGTTCAAAAATGTAAAATTGAGATTCAAACAAAGTTGACAACTGACCAATTTAGGTATGGATGTATTGAACTAATGTGTTGTAGCTATAATTTTGTAGGATGACACAGAAAGAGCACTATATGAATATTTGATTAATTTTAATTGACTATTGTACAAAGTGATGGAATGTATGGCAATAATTAGTTGAGTCAATAATATATAGATTTACTATGTTGATAATGTTGTTTGCATAGGCTAAGATTGGCTATAATACTAATGTAGGAGAAGGATTATAAATAATCCTTATTTGTACATTATAATAAAATTTTTAGTTTTTTTATAGATTTAAAAAAAAATTAGAAATGAATTTTTTAGGTAAATAAATAAATTAAAAAAAAAACTTTAAAAAACATAACAATAACAAAAACAATAAAAATTAAATAATATAATAAACAAAACATAAAATAATTATCATTATTTTAAAGGAGGGCTTTTATAAAACAAACCAAATAAAAATAAATAAACAAAGAGAAAAGAAAATAAATAAAATAAAAAACATTAATATAATATTAAAATATAAAAAAAACGGATTAGTATAATTTATACTTTTTTAGATAGTTTATATATATGATTAACAAATACACAAAAACAATTAAAAAATAAAATTTTTAGGTCAAACATAAAATAATATTAATAAAATTAATATGTGTCTTTGAAATCGAAGGCAGTTGCTGTTGCAGCTGCGCCTTATTTTTAATTTTTATTCTTGCACAGTGGGACCTGGAACATATTTAGTTGGAGGGGGTATCTGCATGATCATTAAAACTGCTAAATTTATCATAGAAATTGCTTATTTCGCACACTCCTCTCTAATCCAGATCATTAAGATAGTCTGCTTTTAGAGGGGTCGACCACTGAAAGGGTTGACCCTCTCTCCCTATTCCGCAATTATTACATAAAGACACATATTCATATCTATATACTTATAAGATTAAAATAAACACATAAAATTTGTTTTTGTACATAAATCNTTATTAGGTAATAAATAAAATCATAAAATTAAAATTATAAATGAATTTGAAATCTTCTCAAATTTTATGATTGTTGTGCTAACTTGTTTTCGCAAGTCACTCAAAAACAAGTTTTGATAAGAAGAGTTTCTACTTTCAGGTATAAGAGCATCTTATTTATTTTAACTTTTGATTAAGCACATAATTCCATGTATTTTCAATGCTCTCACAAGTTTGTTGCAGGAAAATGCTAACCTTTTTCAGGTTTAAAGACGAACGATTGGCATGCAGAAATAATTTTTAGAATCGCAGAAAAAATGTTCCACTTAAAGCTTGAAGAATTTGAGTTTCCACTATGTATGTCATGACATTTTGCTGCCACAAAGCCTTTCAGAAATCAATTATGCCATGTCATGATTACTTACCCTTTTTCCTTTCAAGCTTATCCATCATCTATGTTAGAGTATACTTTTTCACTGCGTTATACATCATGGTTTCCTGCATGTCTACCTTTCTGAGTCGCATACATTTTTCGTCATTTTTTAGTTTATCTTTTTTCTTATTAATAAAACCATTCAACTTCCTTTCCATGAATACATTGCTTTGTTATCCCTACCATAAAAACTACTTGACCATGAGATCTTTTATCTATAGTCCTACCACTCATTATGTACAACTCATGTTGACTGATGTGGGATTCCTTAAGGCCCACCTTTCAACAAGTCTTGCCCCATCGACCTCAGCACATTATCTGGGATAGAGACTAGAGTTAATTTTTAGTACCTTGAGGCTTCAATGCCTTAATGACAAGTTCTCTCGCTGACAATCATGAGAATACATCAATGTCCCTTGATCGTTAGATATTGCAAGTGGCTCGACATCAGCTCATTTATTTGCACTTTGCACGATGTACTTAGGTATCTTGGTACTCATTGACATCAATGGTGAGATTGCCTCGCATTGGTTGACGATATTCATCAATGGTCGATAATCCAATGAATTCTTTCCATGTTTGACATTGACACATTTATTCGCATGGTAAGAATTGTACCATCGAGTTTTGTGGCAGGTGAAGACTATATATTTTCCATGACTCCATCAGTAGTTTTACAGCAACATGCTTCAGCCATATGAGAGTACCACAGTTCTACTTCGAGCTTTCATCTTTTACTTCATCCATCCAAGCAACAGTTCAGTTCCTTCACTTCACATTCTGTTATTCAGCAGCAGCAGCCACATTCCTATTACATAAGTTCATCAACTTTTTGGGTAAGTGGATGTATGTTGTTTTCTAATCTTTAACCATGTAATTCCTTAAATGCTAGAAAATGAATGAATTTGGAAAATTCCCTCACTACATTTCCTTTCTCCTTTTCATAAGCCTAATACATCTTAAGTTGGGGGGGGAACTATTCATTACCATTTTACATATTCATCATGTCATTTACCATTAACCAACATGTCTTTCCCAAACTATGCTTTGTTACACATTGCTATATATCTTGGCATGATTCATAATATGAAGAAAAGGCTTTCTAATATACATTGATGGTTCATCATTTCCAATGCATGTATACTTTTAAAAATCTTATATATTGCTCTAAAAATACAAGTAAAAGAAATGAATGTTGTTACCACAAGAACCAACATTTGTTATGGTTGTCACACAAGAACCAACCACAAATATATATAAAAAAAAAAAGAGAAAAAGAAAAAGAAAAATTGCTGCCACTCATGCATTTCAAATCCTGGAATGATTTACTGTTACATACCATCATCATGAAAAGCCTAGCTACAAAGCCAAATTTTTTAAAGAGAATCAATGCATAATTGCATGAGGACATGCAACCAGTCAAGTTGGGGGGAATGTTGAGCCGCAAAGATACCACATTTTATTCATTTTTTATATACCATTTTCACCTTATTCCTATTTTATCTTTCCATAAAATCATTAATATCCACCACTTTCATGAATAAATATGGGTTTATATTACCTTTTTCCAAATCATTTATTTTTGAGTATTTTGAGTGAATTTGTGGTTAATTATTGAGAAAAATAACATATTTTCACCATACTTTAAAGTTGGATGAGTTTGGTGATGCTTACAAGTGAATTTGAAGACTTTAACAAGCTCAAAAGTGACCACCTAGCCTTAAATTCGAATTTCATCCTCAATATGTGGGCTAATTTCAAGGAGAAGATCATGGAAATGTGGAGATGGAATATCTTATCCAAGATATCATGGAGGATTTGAAGGGATGAGTTGTAGATTTGTTAAGGATTTAAAGGGATGAGTTGTAGATTTGTTGAGGATTTTGAGGGATAAGTTAAGAGAATAGTGGATCTATAATTATGATTAGTTATCTTGAATTCATGTATAAATAGGAGGAATCTCTCCTCATTTTGGTTAGAGATCTCTCTAGTGGTTTGGAAGTAGAGTATAGTTCAAAGTTAGTCATAGAATAGATTTTGATTGTTATGTAATGGAGATGATACTTTGATGCAAATCCTGTTACTCTCCCATGCTAATATGGATTTTCATGATTTCTTTCTTATGAATTGTTAATATATATTTTCAGTTATTTCTTTTTTATGAATTGATAGTATTGATTTTATGTGATCTCACAAGTTATTGTTAATTGCTTTATATCAGTTTATTTCATGCAATCTTATGCTTTCTTAGATCAGATTTACTTCACGCAATTTCCTGCTTTTCTAGATTAGATTTATTTTTATGTCATTTCCTGTTTTCATAACTTAGATTCAATTTCAGTTGTAGAATAAGTTAGTAATACTCTGTCCTTGCATATATTTTATCTGTGCCTCACAAGTTTATGCTCTCTCCGGGTTGACAATTAAATCGTTGGATATATGTTATAATTTTTTTAATATTTTTCCCCAACAATGACTCGATCAATAATGGATGATTTACGGGCCCATGGTTTTGGGAAGCCTATGGTATTTCCCCATGGTATTCCCTTTATAAAAGTAAGGCATTGTAATACAATTGTGTATTGTATTGTAGCATTGTAAAACAATCTTTGTGATTGTGTGAGAGAGACTGTAAGAGAGTGAATATGGATTGTAGTGTTTGAATTATTTAACCATTGATATACAGGAAATGAGTGCAATTGAAAGGTATAATTTTGTAGTGGAATAGTAAGAACAATGTACACTGAACAAGACAAATTTCAGATAAAACTGACAAGAATTGATCACTAAATTACAACATTAATATTCATTAATTCCAATAGTATACAACAATATTAAAATAAGGAGAATTCGAATTATGTGGATAAGATTCGAATCTACCAACTCAATCCTAACTGACTAGATAACTAAAAGTGTATAAATCACTATCAGAGCTCACTAGTCTAACTCCACATGTCTAATTTAGTCTATCAATTAGTTAAACTAGTTAAACTGATGAGGTAGGTGATAAATGTCGCCTACTCCCATGCATCCATGCAAGAATGACACTAAATCAATTGAAAGACATCTAATTGAATGTAACTAGAGGTTAGCTTAGCATAACTACCTACCTACCACAGCCAACTGATGGATGCTGTTGGTGGGAATCAAAGTGGATCCTAAAATGTAGGGAATGGCACTGGTGCCACCAAATGGAACTAATGGCACCAGTGGCACAAATATCATGGTGGCACCAAAATATAGTAAATGACTCCTAAGTTAAGAAAAATGATCTAATAAACTATATATGGAAAAGGGGGGATTATAATAATCATAACTTGGACAACTTTGGGGTGTGGCAACTAGGCCAAAAGTCACCCATTACAATTGAAAAAAATTACAAGCTTCTTAATAAACCGAGGAAAATGGGGAAAACCTCATGGGAACTCCCCCCCCCCCCCTCAAAATAATAAGGAACAAGAAATACAAGCTATTCTTAGGAGAAAAATATTCCTCTTTGGGAAATAACTTGCAAAAACTCTGCTGTAATTTGCAGCACTATGCAGTAGCACGGTTCTTCTATGCAGCAGCATCCTAAAGTAGTGTATTTGAACCTCTCAATGTTCTTATGATCTAATGGATGTTGTATGTGTTTCTTATTTCTAGAGGAGGAATGGAATGATCAATTTTCTTCTTCTGTGGGCCAAATGGTTGATCATTCGCTATCATCAAGTAGCACTTTCCTGGAAACTTGTTGCACCACTCTGTAGAGAGTGAATCTGTGTGAGAGAGTGCAACATGCTCATTCTGATACTAGGACCTTGTTCTCCTTCTATCTTCTGGATTCCCAACACTGTCCCCAACTACAGTAATGAGCTCTTGGGCCCATTTAGGCTTAGGCCACTAATTTGGGATGGGAGTTGGTTCTGGATCTAGATTGTCATGAGGTACAACCTCAATATCAAGATCATGCTGATCTTGTTCTTCTTCATATGAATCTGAAAATTGTGACAAAATATCATCATCAAAAGGTAGTGGAAGATTGGTTATACCTTCTTGTGCTTGGGATAGTGGTGGATCAAACAACTAATCTTCTTTAAACTGAATACTACACTCAATGAAGCATTTCCTAGTTGCAAGTTCCATCAACTTATATTATTTTGCATCCTCAACATATCCCAGTAGTATGCATTTGATACTCTAGGATTGGAAGGCCTTTCTCTTATCCACGGGTATTCTGGCCCAAACTTTGGAACCAAAAACTCTCAAGTGAGAGCCATTAGGATTATTCCCATGTAGTTCTTCGAATGGAGTGGCCCCAACCACAGATTTATGAGGAACTCTATTATGTATGTATGAAGCACAGTTTACAACTTCTGCCCAAAGAGAAGGAGAAATATTCTTGGCTTGGAGAATACAGGTTGCCATCTCCTTCAATGATCTATTTTTCCTCTTAGCCACACCATTCTGCTGTGGTGTGTATGGAACTGAGTGTTCCATTCGATTCCCCTCTGATTCACAATAATGATGAAAATATATTTTAATGTATTCAACTCCATTTTATGATCTTATGGACTTGATATTTTTCCTGAAACTATTCTCAATCAAAGCTTTAAAAACTTTAAAAATTCCAAATACTTCTGATTTATGTTCATGAAATATACCGAGCAAAACCTTGAAAAATCATCAATAAAAGTAAGGAAATAACTGGAACCATTGTTTGATATTGTAGGAATAGGTCCTGAAACATCACTGTGTATCATATCAAGTATAGATGTAGTTCTATGTTCCTTCCCAACTTCATACCTCTTCTCTGGATGCTTACCTACCAAGCAACCAAGACATACTCCATCTGATATTTGGATGAGAGGCAAGCCTTCAACCATTTTTTCATTGTGGAGATGCTAGAGATATTTGAAATTGAGATACCAAAATATATCATGCCATATCTTGGTGGTGTTTTTAGCATGAGTCAATAGAGATGTAGGATGTGAAACATGCAAAAAATGAGAGAACACATATTACTTTGAGGCATAATTAGCAATCCCTTTCGCTATGATATTTCTAGTATATTTTTTTGTGATTTCATCTGAGTCATATTTGAATGTAACTTTCTTGGGAGAGCCTATATAGGTCATCTGATAAACATACAATAAATTTGTTGCAAGAGAGGGCACATAGAGAACATTCTTGAACTCACCATGTTGGATTTTAACTGAACCTCTCTTGACATATGGGATTTGGGACTCATCTCCCATGTGAATTCTAGGTCCTCCTAATAGAGTGAGAGTGGAGAAGGATTCCTTGGAGGAAACCATGTGGTTGGATGCTCCAGAATCAATCAAGTAAGCTTTTGACTAAGTAAGGCATGCCTTCAAGGCATGGAATCTCTCATGATCTTCTGTCGGTGGTCTAACATCAGACTTATTTTCTCCTTGTGGAAGGGAAATATTGTTCTGTTCAAGGAGGGATGATAGTTTGTTGACTTGATTCTTCATGCATTGGCTTTAAGGATGAAATCCTCTCATATAGTATGGACATCTAGTCTTCTCGAATTTCTTCTTTTTCTTGGATCTCGAGGTTCCTTTGGAATATTTTTTATTCTATTTTGGCTTTGAATCATAGGCTTTGGGATCCTTCCCCTTGTGATTCCATTTGTCTTGCGCATTGGTTGATTCTGACTTCAGAAGAGATTGTTTTTTGGAAGTTTGAAGCACTCCCATTTAAACCAACTTATCCTGCTCCTGTATCAAGGACTCAACAAAACCATGTAGACAAGTCATGTTCTAATTGGGAATGGAAGCTCTTCCAGAATGGAAGGTAGAGACAAACAAAGAGTACTCTGAGCCAATATTGATCAGTAATGATAGAACCAATTGTTCATCTTTCGTCTCTATTCGAAACTGTTTACATTGCAGTGCTAGTGACTTGAATTTTGTAAAAAAATGCTGAATAGTTTCGAAACTTCTAGGATGCAGTGTAATCAGATCATTCTCCAATATGCGCCCTTGAAGCTCATCTTGTTTTCCAAACAAAAATTCAAGCTTTTCCCAATATTCCTTCTAAGTATTCAATCCTTCAAGGTGAAATAGAAGATCCTGGGAGATATGAGTGCATAGGAAGCCAAAGGCTTCATCCAACCGATTCAAGAATTTATTTTTCTCAGTAGGGTGATGGGGCTCTGTCTCTCTACCCACTTTCATCCTAAACAAGCCAACCTTATGCAAGGAGACCTACACATCTTCCCTCCAATAAACATAGTTGAAGGGTGTAAGGATGCAGGGTACAAGAGTTGAAGAATCCATCAATATTTCTTTTGATCAGTCAATTTCTCTACAAGCTACATAGATACCTGCAAGTAACATTGCAAAAAACAAAATCAATTCACAATCATGTCATTTTCAAGCCTTCGACCTCGACATGTACACTTTCTCAGGGCCTATCACACCTGTAGAGACTTCTTTGGATGAATCCAGAGTTACTAAGGAAAAAATTACAAGATTTATGTGGAAACCCAACTACTTCTGGTGTACAATGGAGATCAGGTATACTTGCTTCTAGCCTAAAAAAGGCTCTAATACCATGTTTGAATTATTGAACCATTGATCTACAGGAAATGAGTTCAATTGAAAGGTATAATTTTGCAGTGGAATAGTAAGAACAATGTACACAAAACAAGACACATTTCATATAAAACTGATAACAGTTGATTAGTAAATTAAAAAATCAATCTTCATTAATTCCAGTAGTATACAATAGTGTTACAATAAGGATAATTTGAATAATGTGGATAAAATTCAAATCTACCAACTCAATCCTGTCTAACTGGCTAACTATACGTGTCTAAGTCACTATTGGAGCTCACTAGTCTAACTCTGCATGTCTAATTCAGTCTATCAATAAGTTAAACTAGTTAAACTGATGAGGTAGGTGAGAAATGGTGCCTATTCCCATGCAACCATGCAATATTGGCGCTAGCTCAACTGAAATAAATCTAACTAAATGTAACTGGAGGTTAACTTAGTATAAATACCTACCTACACCAACCAACTGATGGAGGCTTCTAGTGGCACTCAGAGTGGCTCCTAAAATGTAGGGAATGGCACCAATGGCACCAAATGGCACACCAAGTGGAACCAGTGGCACCAATGGCACCAGTGGCACCAATATCATGGTGGAAACAAACTCTAGTAAATGAATCCTAAGTTAGGAAAAATGATCTAATAGACTATATATGGACAAGGGAGGATTATAATAATCCTAACATGTTGCAGGTTGTATCCCTTCATTTTGTTGGATGGTATAATAATAAAGGACTAGCAATTTCTATGTGGCGTAGCCCATCTTGGGTGAACCATGTTATATATGCGTTTCTCTTGTATTGTGTTTTAATATTTGCATCTTGTTTATTATTTATTGTTATTTCTTTGTGATCCTTTTTTTCTAACCATTGGTATCAGATACAAAAGGTTTATTTGGATGGTAAACTCGTAGGAAAGAAGGGTTCTTGCTTTGAGTGGGAGCAATGGAAGAAGAAGGAAAATTTAGGGTCGAGAAATTTAATGACCAAAACTATCAGTTATGGAAGATGCAAATGGAGGACTATTAGTACTAGAAGGATCTATACCTTCCCTTGGACGAAAAAACAAAACAACCAGCGACTATGAAGGACGAAAAATGGGAGGTTCTTAACAGAAAGGAACCATGAACAATACAAATATGCCTAGCTTCATTGGTGATTTCAATATTTCAAAAGAAAAGACAACGAAAAGTGTGATGAGAACATTATCTAATCTGTATGAGAAACCCTTGATTTCTAACAAACTATTTTTAATGAAGCATTTATTTAATATGAAGATGTCAGAAGGTGGATCTGTTGTTGTCCATTTAAATGAATTTACTGCGGTTACTAGTTAGCTAAGGTATTTGAAAGTGAACTTTGACAATGAGGTTAGGAATATTCTAATCTTGTGCTCAATGCCAGAAACCCGGAATGCCTTGGTCACGACTGTAAGTAACTCTGCCCCTAGTTCAAACACTCTTAAATTTTATGATGTTGTCGGTGTTATTCTTAGCAAGGAAATGCAAAGAAAAATCACAGGTGAGGCATCAGGTATTGTGTTGACCATGGAGAGAAGGGGAAGAGAAAGGGAGAGAGGAAGGATTCTAGGGAATCACAAAAAGTATAGAAAGGGCATATCCAATTCCAAACTAGGAAATATAGAGTGTTGGAATTGTGGTAAGAGAGGACTTCTGAAGAAATATTGCAGAACTCTAAAGAAGAAAGGAGACATGAAGTAGGAGACTGCTCAGGAAGAAAATGTAGCAGGTGATGTGTTACAACCTGACTTGATTATTTAATTAGATAATACTAGTGATTAATGGGTAGTATATTCAGGGGATTCATGTCATGCTACACCCCATAGGAAATTCTTTCATGAGTATGTTCTAGGTGATTTTGGACATGTTTTATTGGGGGATGATGAACTATGTAAAATTGTTGGAATGTCTATGGTACAAATTAATTTAAATAATGGAAATGAATGACCATTAAAATATGTAAGGCATATTTCTGCTATGAAAAGAAATATGATCTCAATAGGGTAGTTGGGAGATAGTGGTTGTTTGTCTATGTTTTGAAAAACATGGTGGAAGATCACTGAAGGAGAACTGGTAATAGTAAAAAGATATATGATAGGTATGTTGTATGTATGTCCTCATAATAATGATTATTCTATCTCTATATCTTCCATAGAAACAACAACGTTGTGGCATCATAGGCTTGGTCACATGAGTGAGAAGGGGATTTTATTCACTAAAGGGAATTGCTTCTAGATCTAAAGTAGGTAATTTTGGAATTATGTGAGAACTGTGTTTATGGAAAAAAGAAGAGAGTTAGATTTCTCAGGGTTTGGAAACAAAAGAAGAGTGAGAATTTATATCTTGTTCATATAGATGTATGGGATCTGAATCAGGTACAATCTCTCACTATCTCTTGTTATTATCTTACTTTTATTGATGATGCAACTAGAACAACTTGGGTTTATTGCATTAGACAAAAATATGATGTGTTTGTTACTTTTAAGAAGTGGAAAGATTTGGTTGAGAATGAGAGAGGGAAAATGTTGAAATGTCTCAGATCTGATAATGGAGGTGAATACTATAGTAAGGAGTTTGATAGTTACTATACATACCATGGGATCCGTAGAGAGAAGGCATTCCCAAGAACACCACAAGAAAATGGTGTGTCATATAGGACGAACAGAACGATTATGGAGCGTGCAAGGTGTATGAGGTTGCATGCAAGGTTGCCCTTACAGTTTTGGGATGATGTTATAGATGTTGTTGTTTATTTAATAAACAAAGGGTCTTCAAGCACTTTGGATGGTGGGATTCCAGAGGAAACATGGATAGGTAAAAATATAAACCACTCATTTCTGAGAACTTTTGGTTGTGAAACATTTTTACATATGTTTAAATTACTCAAATAACCGAGAGGGGGGTGGGGGGGGCATGAATCAGTTATTTCCAAAGCTTAAACCATTTTTCAAAAGTTAAACCCTTATTACTGATTATAGATGTATAGTTATGATAATGTAGCAAGTAAAGAAGAATAGATGAAGATTATCAATTACACATGCATGATAGAAACATACAAACTTCATTTTTATTTGAGCACCTAATCAAAAGAGGCTACAACGTGTTTTACAAAATCCTTCTTGTTGAGAGCAACAACCCTCATGTTTTTCTAGCACGCACTAAAACAACATTATTCGGCTACAACTGAGTGAAAGCATCAACTTCCACTTATACAGGTTTCAACTTGTACGGAGAATACAACATGTTTTTTCTAGCACCACCCTACCACCCTTGTTTCTCATATTTAGAACATATACAGTACAATATTTAGAAAAACCTATATAACAATTCAAACTAACTCTGTACATATCTGCTCCTGAATTGATTATGCATCTTGGTTCCCCTCATCATCTATGTTCTGGATATTCTTAAGAGATCTCAGAGTCCTTTGTCATTCTGCAATATCCTCTTCGACGATGATCCAAGCACCAGTTCTCTGTCTACAGAGAGAGCACTCCTTCATTCATCATGCACATCCTTTTATACATGTCAATCAGTAAACCCTTTACTTGTTCGTATACCTGATGGCCCATTTCCATAGCTGATCAAATTGTTCGATGCCTTAATACTTATTTTTTCCTACTTCTCAACACTCACATGACCTAGGTTCAAAACCAACACAAAACCAACAAAACACACAAATACATCGTCCCGACAGACCAAGCTTAGTCGTCAACACTTGCGAGGCAGGAGAAGTCTCACCCGAGATATCTTAATGTGTAACTGCCAGAACCATGTTTTCGTAGTTGGTGAGGGATTATAGTCCCTTAGCGTGTGGCCAAGGCACTCGACAGATATGGAGGGATGGAGTCTTTCTCTACTCGACAGAGGCACAATAGTGCACCACAACCAGCATGTGACACAACCTTGTCCTTAAACAACTTAACAACTAGCGCAACCATGTGATGCAGCTGATTCCTTGGAAGTAGATGACAGTGACATGAATTATATTACGACTCAATAGTGTTTAACCTAGAATAATACACAATGCTTTAACGATGATTTAATCATTCATTCATTCACTGCTTATTAGTATTGCGACATTCATTCAAGAAATAACCATAAATAATGTAAGTTAATCAAGCATTCATCAAAAAATTCAATCATTCATTAACAAAAGAAATAACTTGGAAACCCATCTGGGAAAAACCACCAAGTTTCTCTTCATCTGGCATGAGAAATATAGGTAGCACCTTGCAGTCTACGACGTACTATTATTAGGAATATATCACCTTCTGTGGATAGAAGTTCTTCCTCTGGTCTGAATGGTTTAGATCTAGAACAAATGAGTGAATAAATCGGTTGAAGACCTTCCCTGAACATTATAGACACCTGGAATGTAACTCTGATGAAAGACTTGTATACCTATAAGACATATCAAACATAGAAAGACATCAAAGCTGCCAGAAAATAATCTACACATCCACATTAGTGACTAAGGAATCCAATAACATATATGTGAGATTTATGCAACAAACATGTGGGAAGGAAATCAAATTTGCATTAGAAAATAAATGAAAGAGCGTACAACCATGTGCCTTAGTGTCGATACACTCCTTCACAAGACTAGCACCTTGTCCTCAATAGCTCCAACTTGCTCCACAATTGCTCTCTGATGGATTAGGCCAGCGTATCAATTCAACAACATAACTCTACTATTCTTCTCTCCCCCTCAACCATGGAGTATGAGCTTGTATTTATAGGGATCAAATGGATAGGATGGTTGAGATATTAGTGGGTGAGGTGGCTACAAGATCCTACAAAGAGGGATCTTGACCTTAACCAACCCAGGTGAGTAGGGATAAGGTTAGACACGAGGCTCTTGATCTAGAAGCCTCGAGAAAACTCTTTTTTTCACCTTTTACCAAGGGCAATACTTATACCCATTTATGACAGAGTGGTGATGAGTAGGAACCGCACCAACAACATAGGTTAAAGGCTTTGGCACCTCCTGGTTCTCACACAACTAGTGCGATGCTGAACAGGGTAATGCTTATCTGCTTGAGGGTAGAAGCGGTGCTGCAAATTTATATGTTGGAA
The DNA here is from genome assembly GCA_001517045.1 of Pseudotsuga menziesii. NCBI lineage: Eukaryota > Viridiplantae > Streptophyta > Pinopsida > Pinales > Pinaceae > Pseudotsuga > Pseudotsuga menziesii. Next base: position 214,324 of record LPNX011003468.1, read on the forward strand.
TCAACATCTAGAGTAGGATTCTCTTCAAGTTTGGGATTTGAGGGAAAATGTCTTGTGTTAGGGATCCTATCACATGCTGGTGACATATTTTGAGTGCAACAAAATCCCCCCCAAAGCATGAGACTAGAGGCATATGATAGGCAAGATATTTGATAGAAGAAGTTATCACTTCAAGGTAAGAGCCAGCTTGATTGGAGAGTGTTATTGAATAGGCATCTGCAATACATCAATACTTTGACTCATGAATAGATGTAACCTCATCATGGATGTAGACCAGTACAAGATAGATCCATGAGAGGAATAAACAAACATGGCTACTATAATACAACGTAGATCCATGTAATAGAAGAATCAAACTTGGACATAGCTACCAGATATACAATGTAGATCTATGTCATGCATATGCAAATTTGAGCATATCCATGACCATGTAAATGTGGATCCATGCTAGTACTTCATACAATATACTCCATTGCAACCCAGGGAGCAAGCTATGAGCACTTAACAAATACTCAGGGTCTTCATTTTGTTTTCCACAAAGTACGATTCTATCCATGTGATTACAATGTTCTGAAGTCGAACATGGTAGAAACCACTTGATTACCAGTCAATGATGTGAACCATTAACAAGTGCGAGGGAAATCACCATTGATGTCAATGATTCCCAAGCTACCCTAGTACAATCTACTGAATGTGAATAAATGTCTTGGTGTTGAACACCCAACATAGTCTTTCGATCAAAGGCCAATGATGTGAACCTTTGTCGATAGCGAGAGAATCTGTCATTGAGGCATACAGATCTCAAGGTACTAAATTTGTTTCTAAGACTATTTCCCAGATAACGAGTTGATGTCGATAGGAATAGTCTTGTCGAAGGAGGGCCATGATGAATCCCACATCGATGACATGAAAATTGGAACAAAGTTTTGGAATATCGTAGATAATGTAACCATAGGACTGACTCAAAGTACTTACACAAAGGCTGTTTTAACTGCAGAGGTAAACTTCTTTCTTCCTTTGAACATTGGGCGGCATGACGAAAGACTTGGCAGCATGACTAGACCAGACATACACACAATGCGATGGTGGACAATGCATTCTTTTGAAAGACTCAAAGGAGTGACATGACTCATGAAAGTTGATCAACTTGTTGGTCATATAAATACCCAATTGACTGAATGATATGCAGACAAGCACCATGTTCAAAGGTGACAAACGACTGCCATTGGATTTGAAAAAATGATTCCCTTCCCTTAATTCCCCCATCATGATTGATGAGTGCCTCTTTTCATTTTTACGAGTTCAAAGAGGGTAACAAACACTCGTTTAAGCTTATCTGAAGACAAGTCCATTCCCATACATTTCACAAACCTAGGAAAGGAGGGGTTCGATCCCAAAAAAGGGTCTCTCAGTGTTTAGTTTAACGAGTCCAATGAAAGTAAACCCGACATCGTTCATATTTAGAGAGTCTAAATGAAGACAAAAGAAAAATCCAAAGGGTCCTTTTTCGTAAAATAGTCTATCCGAATCGAAAAAGAGATAACCTATCATCGACGAGACGACTCTTCAAATACTTTTACGAGTATGAAGAAGACAAGTACTTGACAATTTTTTCATATTTAGGGAGTCTGAAAAGAGCTTAAAGGAGACTCCATTAGGTCTCTTTTTTAATGATGAACAGTTTTACGAGCCTAAAAAGAATCAGAAAAAAGACTCGAAACTTTGGTACTGAGTTCTGAGAGCATGACCAAAGTGTCTAAACAAACGCTTGGGGATTTTTTCTGTTTTAAGGAAGTACGAAAAAGTCAAAAACAAACTCCCCATAGACTTTTATTGTTTTTATTTCTACCCCTGTAAAACTCAATAGAAACGTTAATTTCTCAAAAAACAACTTTCAATGAGTCATACGGACAGATTTTATAATGATAATGATTTTAAAATACTAAAATGACATTAAAAAACCCTAAAATAGCTATATAAAAGTCATTTCAAATAGTAAAAATATTAACATTTCACTATTTACCACTAGTTAAGAGCATTTTGGAGCAACTTTAAACCAGATCTTCAGCTGCTGATTCTGGGAGATTCAACTGTCTGATTTGAGCTCCGCCAGAACTAGGTAAAAGACTAAACCCTAATCTTTCACTTTTAAGTATTTATTTTTGGTTTTAGGAGGGGTTTTGGCCATTTTAGGTAGGCCCTAATCTTAAAATGTGGGCACTGCTCCTGCCCCTTACGGGAAAGGTGGTACACCATGAGAACCGCACTTATAACACTGCGCTCAAGCAGCGACACCACTCTGTGCAAACAAGGCTCAGGCGGTGCCGACCGTGAGCTTAGAAAAATGCATGGATAGGCAAAAACACAAGCTTTTGATTGATTTTGATGATTGGATATGTTTTTAAGTAGTCCATCAATGGTCTTTGGCAAGTTTTTAGTGGTAAAAAATGGTGATATGGAAGGAACGACAGCATGATGATGATGATGCCCGTGCTGAAAGAGATGCAGGATGTATAGCCGCATTAAGGAACCACAACCTCCTCAAGTTCTTCCGCACACCTAGTATGGTGTCTCATGAGAGATTGTTGGAGTATATACTCCATATGTGGAATCCAGACCAACAATACTTCGAGGTGGGGGCACATGTGTTGACTATTGAGGTAGAAGATATCTACTTCTTAACTGGATTGTCGAGACGGGGCGCCCTGATTTCATTGACTGGTTCCTGTGGAGGGGACGTGACTACTTAGGAGCTGATCGATTGCCACTACCTTCCTGGTACTAGAAATTTAGGGACGAAGATTCCCATCAAGGCAATAGTGGATCTTCCTCTCCGCACTCTTATTTTTACCATGCAGAGGCTGGCTGGGAGCCAAGGGCCTCATTAGGATTCTAGGGCACATATGCTTTATGCAATAGAGGCTATGACACCTATAGTTTTCAACTAGGTGGAGGCATTGCTACCGGTCTTTAAAGACCAGCTGACCAAGTGTCGGTAGGGAGAACTAAAATAGTTTGGCTATGGTTCTATCTTAGCCTGTTTATTTTTTGAGTGGGTCCCTTAGCTAAGACCCCAAGTGATTTTTACTGAAATGAGGGTGAGAGACCCTCGTATGTTGAGGTGGGTCAGGATCATGGCCCGTACAGGAGCAGGCAAAGGGAAGGTGAAGTTCGAGACTCCATTCTTCCGATGGCTTAGTGACTAGATCCTCATGATTGAAGATTATGCTTATGCAGGCATTGATTTTAGGGGAGAACCTGACCTACCACTTCCACTTAGAGGACAGTGGGGAGACATGGGTAAGAAACAAAACCCTAAGATAGCTATTTGTGTTTTTTGTCTTTTAATGTTTTTTAGTTTATTATGTATAGTAACGAGACCTGAAATTTTCATGCAGATGTAGGAGATGCATGACCTGGGGGATCATCCCCACTGGAAAGATGAGCGGGAGCTCAGTTTGTTCAGCGAGGTGATGACCCTATGGGAGAGCTGAAGGAGAACCTAGAGAGGTTGAAATTGGACATACCCGATGCATCCATTGATGATCTCCCAATGTGCTATCAGAGGCACACAACAGGGGTGCCAGGCCGCTTCAGCCGTCTGTTGCGTAGAGTAGTGTGGGCCGTTATGTGCTACCATGAGCATCACTAGATCCTACATGACGTATCACTGAAATCTACCATAGATTTAGATTTTTGTATGATTTTGTGCTGCCTGAAAGCCAGAGTGCTTCAAATGAGGTCTCGTGACCTATATTTGTAAAAACACTTATATATATATATATAGACTTTTTCTTCCAATGTTTATGCTTCAAATGGGAAATGTATTTACATGAGTTTTTATATGTCCTACCTATTTATTTACAATGTTATGAACCATGTTGAAATTTCATGCTATGAATGAGCAATATACCAGTCTAGGATATAATTTTCCAATGAATCAGCAACTGCATTGTCTTCCCTAGGGATATGCCTATAAGTAATGACTTGAAATGACCTTTCTAATAAAATTACCCTCCGATAGAGACAAAAGTACTATAGGGTTTCGGATGGTGTAAACCTGGTTTAAATGACAAACCACCAATTACGAGTCCATGAATACTACCAAGTCACGAATGTCCCGGGATGCAGCCTCAGTCAAGAGGCCTATGACTGCTTCGTACTCGGTGATATTATTGGTAGCAGGACCAATACAAACTGCTCTTGAAGGGGAATACATAACCCAAGTAACTGGGGTAATACATAAACCAAGCAACTGAGGTAAGGTTCAGGGTATGGCGGCAAGCACCATCGACAAAGCCATAAAAAGCCATCTGATTTGCATAACCAAAACATGGTATACACAGTCTAGATATTAAACTCAAAACCATTTTGAAAGTACCAAAACACATTGAAAATTCAAATAATGTACATATATATAAGCTACCATACATGGATGATCTAGGCATAGTACCTCTTCAGGTACATCCCATTGCGAGGTTTCCCAAAGGGGATTCTATCATAATCCACGAGCTCATAAGCCCATTTTTCTAAAACCTTGGAAACGATAAAGGGACCATACCACATCGATTCAAACTTCCCTTTTCCTAGCTTATCATGTATCTGAACATAAGTCAGGACTAGGTCACCTTCATTAAACACGCGAGGTTCAATAGATTTATTGTATTGCGCCTTGATGCATTTCTTGTGTGCCCCATTAACTAAGGAAACATCTTGTCTAGTTTCATCAAGGTTGGTTAAACATAAAAACCTTTATTCCTTGGTAGAAGTATTAGGGATAATTTCAACGGCAAGTTTCAAAAATGGAATCTGACACTGAATAGGTAGGACAACTTCTAGTCCATATACTAATTGAAAAGGTGTAAAACCAGTTGTTGTTTTCACTGAAGTTATATAAGTCCAAAGAGTCGAGAAGAGAGTCTGGTGCCAGTTGGATTTGTGATCTCCAACCATCCGACGTAGCATAGTTTTTAAAACTTTGTTAATGGCCTCAACTTGACCATTAGCTTGTGGATAATAGGGGGTTGAGTTTTCATGGTGAAAACTCAACTTAACACTTAACTATACCATCGTCTGATTTTGGAAATGTGATCCGTGATTAGTGACAATAGACCGAGGAACTCCAAACCTAGCTATTACATAGTTAAAAAGAAAGAGGGCAACAGTCTTACCATCCTCTACATATGTAGGCATAGCCTCAGCCCACTTAGTGAAATAATCCATGGCTACTATGATGTAACCATGCCCCCCGGCTGAGGTAGGTTTATAATGCATGAAATCTATCCCACATTTGGCAAAAGGACCAACGACAATGACGTGGTGTAATGGGGCAGGGTGGGTGTGCTTTTTCGGGTAAAAGTGTTGATAGGGTGGGCATTTCTTAATAGCCTCATGACAATATTTAAAAATAGAAGGCTAGAAATAGCTAGCGCATAGGATTTTCTGAGCTGTAGCCATCTTAGAAAGATGACCGCCACATGCTCCTAAATGGAAGTCATTAATAACTTGTTCATCCTCGTCATGGGTGAGGAATCATCAGAGAATGGTATCTATACCACGTCTATACAAGGTATCATTGAGGATAAGATAGTACTTTGCGTGGTGACGAATACGGTGATGATCCTCACGAGATATAGTAGGATGAAAATGATGTGTTTGGAGATAAATTATTAAATCTCCATACCACAGAATGAATCCTCTGGGAATGAATTACTGGGCTCAGAATCCGTTAAAGCACAGGGAAGATCACACATCAGCTTAGCAAAAAATAATGACTTCTTTAAAGTAGCTTTGGAAAATTCAAGATCAAACTCTTGTAGGATAACAATCCATCGGGAGTATTTTCCCCCTAGCAACTGACGTGTCAAAATGTAGTACATAGGGTTTTGGTCTGCGAGTACAGTAGTGGTGCGAAGCAGGATGTAGTGATGAAATTTTTGGATAGCAATGACCTTAGCCAATGCTAACTTCTCCACACATGAGTATCGAGATTCAGAATATAGAATATTCTTACTGGCGTAGTAAATCACATGTTCTAGGCCGTTCTGATCCTCTTGAGCTAAAACCATTCTGATAGTAGTAGTAGAGGTAGCAACATACAAGAGAAAATCCTACAAGTAATTCGAGGGGTGTATGATGGGTGAATGAGTCAGAGCATGTTTGAGATTATCGAAGGTGTGCTAGGCCTGGTCATCCTAGAAGAATGGAGTGTCCTTCTTAAGGAGACGCATATAACCGTGCAGTTTCTCAGCATAGTTACAAACAAAATGATGAAATTTTTTTGCCTTCCCTTGCAAACTTTGGAGTTCAATCAGGTTGGTTGGGGTAGGTAAAGTGAGTATTGCGACAATCTTTAAGGTATCAATCCGAATACCATCCTTGGAGACTACGAAGCCTAAGAGATGTCCCGTCTCAATGCAAAAAACTCATTTGTGTGGGTTCATCTGTATCTTGTAATGGTGACACCTCGGGAAAATGTCTCTATGATGTTGAGGATGGTCTTCCCGTAGCTGTAAGTGCGCAGGGAGATCACTGAGGTAAGGCTCCACAATACTCTTAACGTCGTGAAATGCATAGGACATGGCACGCTGGAATGTGGCCCCAACGTTCTTAAGGCCAAAAGGTAACTTCTTGTAGGCAAAGGTTCCCCACGGGCATATAAATGTTGTCTTATTCTGATCGGCGGGTAATATCTCAATCTGCTTGTAGCTGGAAAAGCCATCCATAAATGAGAAGATGATACTCCCAGCACAGTTATTGATAATCTGATCGATGTGTGGAGTTGGAAAGTTGTCCTTGGGACAAGCTTTATTCAGATCTTAGAAATCGATACAGACTCGAATAGTTCCCTACTTTTTGTTCACAGGAACAATATTTGATACCCATTTCGTCAGGGGTATAGGATAGATAAATCCTACCTTCAAAAGTTTTTTGACTTCGACTTTGATAGCTGCAGCCTTTTGCAGATGGACTTGTCTCAATTTCTTCCTAACTGGTATGGCTGTAGGATAGGATTTTATCTCATGGACACAATGGATGAATCAATCCCAAGAATTTCTTGATAGGTCCAGGAAAAAATATCTCGAAATTATTGAAAGAGTGCTTTATACTCTTCACTTTCATCTATCGAACAGTTCTTCCCTATGTGAACATGTTCAATAGTTCCAAACTTTACTGATATGTCAATTGGAACTGTTTTGGTAATGTTGCATAAGTTGCCTTTAGAATCAGAATCTTGCAACAAGATAGGTGTTTGTGGATCGTTGACAATATCAGTACCCAAGAGAGATACAAAATCATTATCTTCCCCACTGGTATTGGGGAGGAACGGATATCTATGGTGATGATCCTCCCATACGGATATACTTGTATTCATAATGTCTATAATAGAGTCGTCCAATGGAAAAGTCTGGGAGAGATAATCCAGAGTAGGAAGTGAAGGTTCTAACTAGTAGGGCAGGTGGTAAGGATCTGAGGCCACCCAATGAAGATCATCCATAGGAACATCGGAAATAGATTGGATGGCATCATAAAATGCTTCATGCAGGCTGAGGGAGGATGTCTCAACAACTTGTTTACTCTTAGGATCATAATTAAAGAAGAGATCATATTGACTGTTGCCATTTCTGTGATATAAGGGGATGATGAAAACATTCCCATGAGGGCAGAGTCTTTCAACATCCCTACCCCAATCGACTGGTAAGGAGGAGGGGACTGACCTATCAAAGGGATGTTATTCATTGTAGGAGTGGTAACATCCGACATACAGAAATCAAGTTGATAAATTGTTACAATTTTTCCCAAATGTGAAAACTGGAGGGTTCTAAATACCGTCGAAGCGACAACGGTCATAGCATAAAACCAGTTTCTTCCTAGGAGAAGATTGTAGTCTAACTGGGCATCCACTACTTCCACTTGAATGGAAACAATTTCCCCCCCTAGCTCAACTGAAAGGGTTGGCATGAGACCATAGGGATGGAAACCTCTTCTGTCAAAGGCTTTTAGTGTTGTTATAGATTTTACAAGCTCGGGAGAGTCAATGGCTTTCCAACAGGACAAAGACAAAATAGAGGTTGAAGCACCTTCATCTAGAACAGTCCTAAAAACCTTTTTCCCAACTAATTTAGTTATGACTTGAAAATCTAGTTGGTGGGTTAATCTAGGTTTAAGGTTCTCCGAATTAAAATGAATCAGATTCATGTCACTCGGGTTCATAGCTACCAAAGCAGTTAACAAGTTTTTGCGTTGTGTAGGACAACTTTAGAGCACTTCTAGGGTAGACATTGCACATGGTGCCTGATCTAGGTCTTCAACGACATTATAAAACTGTGCAGCTCAGGAATTAGGGTTAAAAACAACCTTCCTAAGAGTACTCTTGGGTAGACGCAAAATCATGTCGAGATTAGGCTTCTCGATTGTTAAGGGACCATTAAACGAGGATGTGGGAGAACCAGTAGAAGGAGCTTTATCAGGAGAAGGTTTCTCAAATTTCTTCTCCTCCAGTTTGTCATATGACTGACTTCGAGTTGTTAGATTAATAGTATTCGACGACATCATTCGAATTTCCTCTGTGGAACTACAATTTCCCTGGTTAGACATGTGGTCTGCCAGTTGTTGCTGAGAAGGAAAAGGATTAGTGAGAACTGTCGGTGCAGGGTTACTCTTTAAAAATTTATTAATTTCATCACGTCAAGGACACCCTTTTGTGAAATGATCACCACCACACAATAGGAAGGGATACTTAGCTTTCCTTTTTCATTTATTGTCATGCTTTCCTTTTTCCTTTATTGTCATTCTTTGGGGACGTATGTTTGGGGTTTTCCTTTTGGTTTCCGGGTTTCTTGTTTTTACCTTTTCCTTTATTCTTACTACCAGATGATTGCGTACTTTGAATAGCATTCACCTTGGAGGAAACCATAGGGTTGGAAGGAGTAGGAGTGGAAGGATTGGATTATTTGGCAGCTTTAACTGTTGGCGGGGACTGGATTGAACCAATAACTCCATCAACAGGAGTTTCTGTAGGTGGCTTAGCCAGGTTAGTGCTGGGTTGAGGAACTTGAGGAATGCGGTTGTACAAAGTCCTAGACTAGGAATAGACCAATTCTAGATACTGCACATGACTAATGGCTTGATCTTTAGTAACAACACCCCCCATAGCCACATCTCGGGCAATGGGTAGCAATAAATATTTCATGAACCAATCAGCCAAGAGTTGGTCCAGGATAGGAGATTTCATGAGCCTTATCCGCCTTCTCCATTCATGACTATGATCTGAAATGTGTGTAGAGGTGTTTTGATGAAGAAAGGGTTAAAAGGTCTGTACTCATTTCGTATCGAATGGGTTGTTGAAAGTGTGTGAGGAAAATAGTTGCCAAGGCACTAAAATCCACAAACGAGTGTCGTGGAAGTTTGATATACCAATTAGCGGTCATGCCAGTCAAAGTGCACTGGAAGAGTCTTAATTGAATAGAATCATCCATCAAGGAATTGGATGAACACCATAGATGGAAAGTCATAACGTGATTTTTAGGATCATCTCCCTGCTTACCATCGAATTTCGGAATATTCGATGGTAACTTGACTGGAATGGGAGGCCATGAAGCATTGTGTTGGATAGGGTCATTGATCAATTTGGACAAATCAGGTAAGTCCAAAGTTCCTAGGAAAGGTAACTGATGATTCAGTTCAACATATTGGTAATATTGATAAGGAATGTAAGCACCAATAGGACCATAAGTGGACTAATACACAGGATAATAAAAAGGATGATGAGATGATGAACCTCCAGAAGATGGATCTCCAGGGTTAGGGCCGCCAGGACCACCAGGGACATTAGGAGGATTAGGAGGAGGACCTTCAGGACCTCCAGGACCACTAGGACCTCCGGGACCACTGAGACCACCAGGACCACCAGGACCACCAGGGGGAGGATCGCTAGGACCTCTAGGACCACCAAGACCCTCGGAATCACCAGGAGGAGGACCACTAGGGCCCCCAGAACCACTAGGAGGAGGACCACCAGGACCTCTAGGACCACCAAGAGGAGGACCACTAGGACCCCCAGGATCTCCAAGAGGAGGACCACCATAAGGTGGCCCTCTAGCACCTCCAAATATATGAATAGGTATCCCCCCCATAGCTGGCATGTAGGACCAGTTGGGTTTCCCCCATGGAGTAAAAGTATTTCCAGGATATGGAATTCCAAGGTATGACATTCCTGTAGGGGTAGGTTGGTAATTCATATTTCCTATAGGTACTGGATTTGCTGGGTAACCATACCCCTAGGAAGCTTGACTAATGATAGGTTGTGCCCCTAAGGGTTGGCCTGAACTCAATGGAGGGTTCACTATATTCGTAGGAGGAACATAAACTGTGGATTGTGCTACATCATAGGTTTGTATATCATTCACGACAGTCCCATTAGTGGATAACGCAGGTCATGTTGGGGGTTTCCCCCCAACGTTAGAAGGTATTGACACTAGTGGAACTGAAGGTTTCCTGTCGACCACAGCAAGCACTGGATGACTCGAGACAGAACTAGAACTTACTACCGTAGGGGAATAATTAGAGTTTGGACCTAGATTGTAAGAAGTCTCACCATGTACTGGACGACCTTCAGAAGAAGGTTTAGCTTCAGATAGGGGCCAAGGGTTCGTATTATGGGGGAGAAGAGCCGACATAGGTTCTTTATGAGGTATGGGGGTTTCCAATATTGAATCTAATCTCTGCAATATCTCTTGAAAATCATGAACATGGTGAATGGAAGCTTGGATTTGTCTATATTCTTTTTCACCTCGTGAAGATTGTTCAGGAGAGGTCCTATTTACCCCAAATGAGGCTATGGCTTGCCCCATGGAATTTCTCCAAAACGGATCATCTGGCCCATATTCAGATGGAACAAGGATGGCGATATGACCTTCCACATGCGAATGAAAGGAAATATCAGCTATAGGAGGTTTTTGAGCCAAGGGATTTGTATAAAAAGTAAATTGGTCTCCACTTTTTACAACTATATTCTCCTCCACCTGGGAAGTAGTTGCAGCTCCTTGGATTGTAGCTTCCATTGGAACTTCTCCTATAATGGGAGGAAATTCGGGTGGTAAGCCCTGTGTTCTTCTGGACTATCTCACAACCAGATTGCACAATTCCTAATCTAACCTAGGGATTCAAAGCTAAGAAAAAAAAATCCAAAAATTTCTCCTACTCAAGCTACAAGCCAACCATCAAATTCAAATGATATGATGAGCTCAAATGGTCGGTCTCTCACCAAAATTGTCAAGTAGGTGCAACTCGTGATATACCACAAGGGTACGTGCGTAGTAATCTCCCCAAATGGTGTTTTAAGTGTATTGCTACACACAAAATGACCAAAGGGATTTTCTCAGATCGATAGGGTATCCTAGTGGGGTCTCTTGATATACACAAGGTACGTGGGAGCTCAAATCGGTAGTAGTGCTGTCTAATGCACAACCGTTCATAAGGGGCCTTTTGATATACAATCGAGTACATGAAGTACCTTTCTATTTACCTCAAGGGTACGTGAAAGGTTGTTCGATATACCGATGATACGTGCAAGAACCGCGCGAGTCTCAGGATGTAGTGAAAACAAGTAACAACAGATCCTACACTTAACGACGCTCGAACATGTCTCTAACCTAGCACTCAAATTTCTATACAAATTTTAAGCCTATAAATACCGTTAATTTTAAAGTGGACGGTTAGGTGAATGCATGAGATTTTGACAGAAAATTAAAACCATGCAGATATGAGGTGCAAGTTCATTCACTTTACCATTCAGTATTCCTAATTATAGGAAGGAGAGAGGTTGTTTTTCTTTTCAATTTTCTTTAAAACCAAAAAATTCCCCAAACAACTATAAAAAAATCCTTTTTTTGAGCATACAATCAAACAACACTTTCTTGAAATCAACTCTTTTGAAAACACATAGGTAGGGTAAGATCTCTTTTCAAATGAACAAGAAAGACAACAGTACTCAAATATGCATATGCACGCTATGTTTTCGATTTTCTCTGAAGCATGGAAAGATCTAACTTAAACTATTGATATTTTTTCCTTTTGATGAGATAATGATGCAAAAGAGACAAAAGAACAAAGGAGTCCTGAAATCTTGTGAGGATAATCAAAGATCCAATGGCTTAGGCTCAATGAAATAATGACCTAATCTCAACAATTTTTCTTTTTAAAGTGAAAATAAGTCTTTCTCACACTTAACGAGAAATTGAAACAAGCAAACCGATCTAAGGGAGTCTTTCTGTTCAGTTCTATTGTATAACAAGAAGAGATCTAATGTGACCTATAGTTTCCAACTAACTCCTCTCAAGAAAAAACAAACTTACAAGCAGTAATGAATGATGAATCTAACCTAGATTTTTGATTTGAACAAACAAGCAATTTCCACATAAAAATTTGAGATTTCAATCACTCAAGCAAGTTCAAACAAGTCCGGACAAGACCAATTAAACACACCAAATCCAAAAAATCACAATTTTTTTACAAAAACTTGAAAAAATCAAAGCCTGGGATAACCTGGCACTGCACAGATGAAGTTGCTGATAGGTGGTTTTGAGGTAGAACCGCTCCTTGCTCACTGGATTCAGGTGGTGGCACCACTTATTGCTAACTGGACTCAAGCGATGGCACCGATTCTTGCCAAAGGCACATGCGTGGTTCTCTGTAATCACCCAGAACAGTAGGAGAGTGAAAAATCAGGTTAGAAATTCCAAAAATCTCATAAAAATTGATGAATCAACCACAATACAGAGCACATAAAGTTAAGGTGGCTCAGATCTGAAGAGATCTGAAGATTTCAAACCAAAACTTTCAGTAGATCAGATGTAGATCTGACTGCAAAGATAGGAGGCTGGAGCTTGGATTCAGACAAGAGTATTTCAGAAGCTGAGGAAGAACAAGACGGATCTATTCCCTAGTGGAGTCACCAAGTTTGTTATCAGGAATATATCACCTTCTGTAGACAGAAGTTGTTCCTCTGGTCTGAATGGTTCAGATCCAGAACAAATGAGTGAATAACTCGGTTAAAGACCTTCCCTGAACATTATAGACGCCTGGAATGCAAATCTGATGAAAGATCTGTATAACTGTAAGAAATATCAAACATACAAAGACATCAAAGCTACCAGAAAATGATCTACAGATCCACATTAGTGACTAAGGAATCTAATAACATATATGCGAGATTTATGCAACAAACATGTGGAAAGGAAATCAACTTTGCATTAGAAAATAAATGAAAGAGCTTAAAACCATGTGCCTTAGTGTCGATACACTCCTTCACAAGACTAGCACCTTATCCCCGATAGCTCCAACTTGCTCCATAATTGCTCTCTGATGGATTAGGCTAGGGTATCAATTCAACAACATAACTCTACTATTCTTCTCTCCCCATCAACCATTGTGTATGAGCTTGTATTTATAGGGATAAAATGGATAGGAGGGTTGAGATATTGGTGGGTGAGGTGGCTACAAGATCCTACAAAGAGGGATCTCGACCTTAACCAACCCAGGTGAGTAGGGATAAGGTTAGACACGAGGCTCTTGATCTAGAAGCCTCGCGAAAACTCCTTTTTTCACCTTTTACCAAGGGCACCACTTATACCCCTTTATGACAGAGCGGTGATGGTTAGGAACCGCACCAACAACATAGGTTAAAGGTGGTGGAACCTCCTGGTTCTCACACAACTAGTGTGGTGCTGAACAGGGTACCACTTATCTGCTTGAGGGTAGAAGCGCTGCTGCAAATTTATATGTTGGAATCAACATCTGGAGCAAGATTCTCTTCAAGTTTGGGATTTGAGGAAAAATTTCTTGTGTTAGGGATCTGTTATACGAAAATCCTGTCACCATCATGTGATAAAACAGATTGACAACCTATTAGGCCCTTCACCAGTTTGTTCCACATTCCTTCCTGTGGGATATCGTTCACTAGCCGATTCTATGAGACCCATTGAACCGATTTTAGATCGTCCATTAACAACCCACAGCCCAAGTCAAATTTCCACCCCTCTCACCTCTTATGTTATGTCTAATCCAAATCTTCCTAGATCTTTTGCATCTAGGGCCCAACCTTCAATTCCTGTGTCTTCAGTACCTTTGAATGCCGGGGGGAAACCCCTAGCATGATCTACGTTATCTGATCCCGGAGTTGTACCTAGTCAAGAGTAGACCTCTAACATAGAAACATCTACAGTTTTTGTCCCTCCCACCCACACTAATGTGGTAAATCCTCCATCTAGTTCAGGTCAGCCCTTGGGGGCACTACCCGTTGCCATTCAGTCTTCTAGTAGTTATGGTTATCAAATACTTGTAGGTAATCATCCATCTAATCCTACTGGAATTCCATTCCCTAGAAACACTTTTACGCCATGGGGGAAACCCAAATGGTATTACATGCTAGCCATGGGAGGGATACCCATACATACCGCGGGAGGTGCGAGAGGAACACCTTATGGAGGTCCTCCCCCTGGGAGACCTAATGGTCCTGGCGGCCCTCCTTATGGTCCTAGTGGTCCTGGTGGTCCTGGGGAACCTGGTGGTCCTAGGGGACCTGGTGGTCCTGGGGGATCTGGTGACTTTCCTCCTTATGGCTCAGGAGGGTCTGGTGGCCCTCCACCTAGTGGTTCCAGTGGCTCCATAGGTTTTCCACCTTCTGGAGGTTCCAAAGGGTCTGGTGGTCTGCCCCCTAGTGGTTCTGGTGGTCCTGGTGGCTCTGGTGGTCTCGATGGTCTTGGCAGTCCCGGTGGCTCTGGCGGCCCTCCTCCTGGAGGCCCTGGTGGTCCTAGTGGTCCTAATTCCAGAAATCAACCCCCCATGGGCGAATTTCCCGGTAGTTCTTCCTCACAGCAACCTATTTATCAATCAACCTATGGCCCTACTAGTAATTTCATGCCATATCGATATTACCAGTATGTGCAGCCCAATAGACAGTTACCTTTCCTTGCAACTTTGGACTTGCCTGATTTTCCCAAGTTGATTAATGATCCCATTCGAGACAATCCCTCATGGCCTCCCATTTCGGTAAAGTTACCATTGGACATTCCAAAATTCGATGGGAAGCAAGGTGAAGATCCATAGAACCATGTTATGACTTTTCATTTGTGGTGTTCCTCGAACTCCCTCATGGATGACTCCGTCCGGTTACGACTCTTTCAGTGAAATTTGACCGGTACGGCCGCGAAGTGGTATATTGAACTCCCACAACACTCATTTGTGGATTTTGGCTCATTGGCAACCATGTTTCTTACGCACTTTCAGCTCCCTATTCATTATGAAATGGGCATTGATCTTTTAACTTCTCTATGGCAGAACACCTCCACCCACATTTTAGAGCATATTCATGAGTGGAGAAGGCGGAGAAGACTTATTAAGGCCCCTATTCTGGATCAGTTGTTAGCTGATTGGTTCACTAAGTCCTTGTTTCCTCCTATTTCCCGAGATGTGGCCATGGGCGGTGCCATTACAGAAGAGCAGGCTATTAGTCGGGCTCAGTACCTAGACTTGGTCTATTCCCAGTCCGGGACTCTTTATGACCTGATTCCTCAAGCTCCTCTCCCTAGCACTGACCCTTCCAAGCCAGCAGCGAAAGTACCTGTTGATGGGATTGTTGGTTCAATCCAATCCCCATCCACAGCGAAACCTGCCAAGCAAACCCAACTTGTTACTCCTTCAACTCCCAAGGTTTCTGCCGAGGTCAATTTTATTCAAAGTACTCAAACCTTGGGTAATAAAAAGAAAGGTAAAAATCGAAATAAAAAACCTGGAAACTAGCAGGAGACCCCACAATCAACCCATAATGACACCAACACAGGGAAAAGGAAGGCTAAATACCCTTGTCTGTTATGTGGTGGTGACCACTTCTCAAAGGAGTGTCTCGGTCGGGATGAAATCTCCCAGTTTTTGAAGTCTAATCCTGCACTTGCAGTACTTATGAATCCCTTTCCCTCTCAACAATAGCTGGTAGACCACATGTCGAACCAGGGTAACTCTAGTTCATTAGAGGAAATTCGTATGATGTCCTCAGATACCATCCATCTGCAAACTCGAAGCTAGAATTATGATAAACCTGCAGATAAGCAAGAAGATCAATCTTCTTTAGGGAAATCTCCCTCCACTAGTTCTCCAGAATCCTCGTCTACTGTTCTCTTGTCTATCGAGAAGCCTACTCTTGACATAATTTTGTTCCCAGCAAAGAGTACTATTCAAAAGGTTGTATTTAATCCCAATGCCTAAGATGCTAAATTCTATAATGTGGTTGAAGACCTCGCTAAAGCACCTTGTGCGATGTCTACCCTAGAAGTACTCCAAAGTTGCCCTACATAGTGCAAGAACTTATTGACCGCGTTAGGAGCTGTAGACCCGGATAACACTAACTTTATTCACTTCAATGTTGAGAACTACAAACCTATATTACCACATAAACTTGCTTTTTAGATCATTACGAAAGTAGTGGGAAAGAAAGTCTTCCGAATGGTACTAGATGAAGGAGCTTCGACCTCGGTATTATCTCTGACTTGTTGGAAAGCTCTTGGCTCTCCCGAGCTTGTTACATCACCTACGACCCTTAAAGCCTTTGATGGACAAGGATTCCAACCCCATGGCCTCATATCAGCCCTCGTGGTCGAGCTGGGGGGAAAAACCGTTTCCATCCAAGTAGAAGTGGTAGATGCCCCTCTAGATTATAACCTCCTTTTAGGAAGGAATTGGTTCTATGCCATGAATGCTGTTGCTTCAAGGCATTTCGAACAATCCAATTCCTGCATCGGGGGAGAATTGTTACCATTGACCAGCTCGATTTCTATACGCCGGATGTTACTACCTCCATGGCTAATAACATCCCCATGTTAGGTCAGTCCCCTCCTCCTTACCAGTCGATTGGGGTAGGTATGCTGAAGGATTCCTCCCTTATGGGGATTTTTCCCTCTACTCCTAGCACGGATACTGCGACAGTACATATGATCGCCTCATTTGATATTGAGCCCCAAGGTACAAATGTTGTTGATTCCACCTCGTTGAGTGTGCACGAAGCTATGTATGACACCATTCAAACTTGCTCCGATGATCACACTAATGACATTCATTTAGTGGCTTCGGATCCTTACCATTTACCATACTAGTTAGAACCTTCTCTTCTAGTTCTAGACTATCTCTCTGAGACTTTTCCTTCCGACGAGTCCATTATAGATATCATGAACACGGATGAGCCCATTTGGGAGGATCACCATCATAGATCCATGTTCCTCCCCAATACCAGTTCGGGCAGCCATGATTTCGCATCCTTGTTTCCTACTGATATTGTCTATGTTCCGTAAAGTACTATATTGTTGCAAGATACAGATTCTGAAGAAAACCTTTGCAACATTACTCAGACGAACCCAATTGACACATCAGCCAAGCCTGATGTTATTGAGCACGTTCATGTTGGGAAGAACTGCTCCATAGATGAATCTGAAGCATATAAGGCACTTTTTAAGGAATTCCGTGATGTTTTTGCTTGGTCCTATGAAGAGATGCCTGGGATCGACCCTTCCATTGTGGTCCATGAGATTAAAAATTATCCCACGGCTAAACCTATTAGGCAGAAACTTAGGAAAGTCCATCCTAGGAAGGCCACAGCTGTTAAAGCTGAGATTGAGAAACTTCTGAAAGCTGGTTTTATTTATCCTGTACCTCTGACGGAATGGGTATCGAACGTTGTCCCTGTCAATAAAAAGTAGGGTACCATTAGAGTCTGTATCGACTTTATGGATTTAAATAAAGCTTTTCCCAAAGACAACTTTCCTACCCTGCACATCGATCATATTATTGACAATTACGCTGGAAGTGTCATCTTTTCATTCATGGATGGATTTTCCGGCTATAATAAGATTGAGATATTGCCCGCTGATCAACACAAGACAACATCCATTTGCCCATGGGGAACCTTTGCATATAATAAGTTACCTTTTGGCTTGAAAAACGTTGGCACCACATTCCAGCGTGCGATGTCCTATGCATTTCATGACATTAAACATATTGTTGAACCGTACCTTGACGAACTCCCTGCTCATTCATAGCGACGAGAGGACCATCCCGGTCATCTTAGAGACATATTCCTGAGATGTCGTCATTATAATATATGGCTTAATCCACATAAATGTGTTTTTTGCGTTGAGACGGGACGTCTCCTCGGCTTTGTGGTATCCAAAGATGGCATCTGGATCGATCCTTTGAAGATTTCCTCCATCATTAATCTACCAGCCCCAACCAACATCCTTGAACTCCAAAGTTTGTAGGGGAAGGCAAAATTTCTCCGTCGTTTCGTGTGCAATTTCGTTGAAAAAACGCATGGTTATATTCGTCTTCTCAAGAAGAACACTCCATTCTTCTGGGATGACCAGGCCCAATGCACCTTTGATAGTCATAAGCACGCTCTGACTCATTCACCCGTGATACACCCCCCAGACTATTCAAAGGATTTTCTCTTGTATATTGCTGCCTCTGCTACTACCATCACCATGGTTTTAGTACAATACAATCTCCACGGTCAGGAGCATGTGATTTATTACGCCAGCAAGAATCTTATTGATTCTGAAACCCGTTATTCACATGTGGAGAAGCTAGCTTTGGCCACGGTCATCGTTGTACAAAAATTTCATCACTATATTTTTCTTCGCACTACCACCGTATTGGCAGACCAGAACCCAATGTACTACATTCTGACTCGTCAGGTACTCGGGGGCAAGTACTCCTGTTGGATCATCATCCTTCAGGAGTTTTATCTTGAGTTTTCCAAGGCTACAACATCAAAGAAATCCTTGGTTTTTTCCAAGCTTATATGTGACCTTCCCTATGCTACTACAAAATCTAAGCCCAGTGATTCATTTCCAGATGAATTCCTGTTCCTTATTAGCACTACTGATCCTTGGTATGGAGATTTGTTGATTTATCTCCAGACCCAACATTTTTAGTCGCATCTATCTTGCGACGATCGTACCCACATCTGGCACCACGTGAAGTACTATATTATCTTTCATGATACCTTGTATAGACGTGGGATTGATTCCGTTCTCCGACGATGCCTTACTCATGATGAGGCTGAACATGTGCTGAATGATTGCCACTCCGGAGCATGTGGCGGTCATTTATCTGGGATGGTTACAACCCAGAAAATCCTTCGCGTTGGCTATTTATGGCCTTCTGTCTTCAAAGACTATCATGAGGCTATTAAGAAATGCCCACCATGTCAACATTTTTACCCCAAAAAGCGCACCCATGCTGCTCCGCTTCACCCCGCCATTGCCATTGGCCCTTTTTCCAAATGGGGGATTGAATTCATGCATTGTAATCCTACCTCAGTTAGGGGGCATGGTTACATCATCGTAGCTGTGGATTATTTCACAAAATGGGCTGAGGCCATGCCTACATATGCAGAAGATGGTAAGTCTATCGCTCTCTTCTTGTTCAATCATATCATAGCTAGATTTGGAGTTCCGCAGTCCATCGTCACTGATCACGGATCTCATTTCCATAATCACATGATGGAGGAATTGAGTGCCAAGCTAGGTTTTCTCCATGAAAACTCTATGTCGTATTATCCACAAGCTAATGGTCAGGTAGAGGCCATTAACAAAGTTTTGAAAACTATGCTTCGTCGGATGGTTGGAGATCATAAATCCAATTGGCATCTCGTTCTTTTTTCCACTCTTTGGCTTATCGGACTTTCATGAAAATAGCTACTAGTTTCACGCCATTCCAGCTTGTCTATGGACTTGAAGCTGTCTTACCTATCCAATGTCAGATTCCATCTTTACAACTCATCGTCGAAATTATCCTGGACACTTCCACAGAGGAAGTGAGATTCTTGTACTTGAATAACCTTGATGAGACTCGTAGAGATGCTGCCTTGGCTAATGAGGCACATAAGAAACACGTCAAGGCACGGTACGATAAATCCATCCAGCCTCGTGTTTTCAACGAGGGTGACCTAGTTTTGACTTATGACCAGAGATATGACAAGATAGGAAAGGGTAAGTTCGAGTCTATGTGGTATGGACCTTTTGTTATTTCCAAGGTGTTAGAGGAAGGAGCCTATGAGTTGGTAGATTATGATGGGATCCCTTTGGGGAAACCTTGCAATGGGTTGTACCTGAAAAGGTACTATGCCTAGGTCTTCTTGGATGGTATCTTGTATATATGTATATTGATTGAATTTCAGTGTGTTTTTAGTATTTTCAAGATGGTTTTGAGTTTTGGTGTCCGCATCTGTTTATATCATGTTTTGGTCATACAGATGGCTTTCTATGACTTCATTGATGGTGCTTGCCACCACACCTTGAATCTAGCCTTGGCTGCTCAGGTTCTCTATTCCCTAGCTAAATATTTGGTCAGTTCAGGAGTGGTTTGCTTAGGTCCCGCTACTAATAACATCGCAAAGTATGAAGCAGTCATCGGTCTTCTGACTGAAGCTGCCTCCTAGGATGTCTGTGATCTAGTAGTTTTGATGGACTCTTAGCTCGTGGTTTGTCATTTAAACCATGTCTACACCATTAGGAACCCGGTGCTCCTAACATCGCAAAGTATGAAGCAGTCATCGGTCTTCTGACTGAAGCTGCCTCCTAGGATGTCTGTGATCTAGTAGTTTTGATGGACTCTTAGCTCGTGGTTTGTCATTTAAACCATGTCTACACCATTAGGAACCCGGTGCTCCTCCGTCTCTTTCGGAGGGTACGTTTGTTAGAAAGATCATTTGGAACCATTACATATAGGCATATCCCTAGGGAACATAATGTAGTTGCTGATTCATTGGCTAATTACATCCTAGATTGGCATGACCATTCATGACGTTAATCAAACATGGTACATTGTAAATAAACATTTAAAGACACATAGAACTCATAGAAAATGCATTCATCCATTTGAAATGTATAAACATCATGTAAAAGTCTGTATATATATATACGAAAATTTTACAAAAAATAGGTCCCAAGACCTCATCTGAAGCATGTAGGCTTTCAGTAAAAATCATCATACAAAATCCTGAAGCTATCAGCTTTCAACATACATGTCTCATCCACTAGTGGTGCTCGTGATAGCACATCACTGCTCGAGCCACCTTGCGTAGTAGCCTACTGAATCTGCTTGGTACCCCCGCCGTAGATCTCTGATATCTAGTCGGGAGGTCATCTATGTCAGCATCTGGGATGTCCAGAGTCAAACTCTCAAGGTTTTCCTCCAGCTCCGCGGTGATATCATCACCCTGTGGCACGAAGCGAGCTACAGCTTGCCTATCTAATGGAGATGGTCCTCCAGGCCTCGCTTCTCCAACATCTGCATGAAGACAAATAGGTCTCGTCACTTATCATAAAAAGTATAAAACATAAAAAACATAAAAACATTTTTTCATCTTTAGGGTTTCTTGTTTCTTACCAATGTCTCCCCATTGCCCTCCAGGCGGGAGCGGTAGGTCAAGATCACCTGTAAAATCTGCGCCTGCATAGGCATAGTCCTTAACCATGAGCATCTGATCCCGCAACCATCTGAAGAACGCATCACCGAACTTCACTTTGCCCCTACCCGCTCCTATGTGAGCCATGATCTGGACCCACCTCAGCATGCGGGGGTCCCGTGCTCTCAGACTCCGAAAAGTCACTTGGGGCCTCATCTGGGGGACCCACTCAAAGAAGAAACAAGCTAAGATGGAACCAAATCTGAACTGCTTCAGCCCCCCTGCCGACATTTAGTCAGCTAATCCTTGAAAATTGGAAGCAATGCTTCCACCCAGTTGAACACCGTAGGTGCCATTTCCTCTAGGGCATACAACATATGTGCCCTGGAAGCCTGATGTACACCCTGTCTCCCTGTCACCCTCTACATGGTGAATAGAACAATCTGTAGAGCCCTGTCTGTCACTACTCTGATGGGGATTTTCTTTCCCGTACTTGGTACACAATGTCGATCTATGAGCTCTCTGGTGGTAATGTCCCCACCACAAGAACCTGTTAGTGAGATAGGGGCACCCTGTCTCGATAGGCCAGTCAAGAAGTAGATGTCCTCTACCTCCACTGTAAGTATATGTGCCCCCACCTCGAAATACTGCTGTTCTGGATTCCACATTCTCAGTATATGTTCTAGTAGTCTCTTGTGGGACACCATGCTTGGTGTCTAGAAGAAATTTAGGAGCCCATAGTTTCGGAGTGCAGCAATACAAACCAGACCCCTTTCAGCAGCGGCATCCTCATCATCATGTGTTCTTTCCTTCCATATCACCATATTTTGGAAGCCTAGACCTACCAAAAACAACAATGGTATACATAAATATCATCCTTGAGTCACCATAAATCAAAAGAATGAGTTAATTTTGTATATATATCATTGGTTTAATTTCTCCATGGCCGGCACCGCCTGTGCCCCATTGGAGATAGGCAGTGGCACCGCCTGTCCACCTTATTCTTGGCGCGGTTCTTGGGTGGTACCGCCTATCCCGTAAGGGGCAGCCCCGGTGCCCGCAAATAGGATTTTAGGGCTTGCCAAATAGGCCTAAAACCCCATCAAATCCCAAGATAAAAGCTATGAAATGAAAGAAGAAGGTCTTAGCTGTTACCTGCAACTGGCAAGACTGAAAACCAATGGTGGGAACTCCCGGTATCAGCTGTGGAAGATCTAGCTAAAAAATGCTCCAAGTGCTCTATGATAGAGGTAAATAGTGAAATGTTTGATTTTTTACTATTAACTTGCTTTATATAGACATGTTTTGGGTCTGACTTAGTATAGTTTTGATATTACATCATTTTCTGGTCAAAATCTATTTGTCGTAATCCCGTAATGTTGATTTTGGACGCATTTAACACTTGTTTATGAGTCGTCTGCAGTTGACTTTAGTGAAAGCTTTGGAAATTTTATTTATGGCTTTTTCGTACTTTAACAAAATGGAAAAGGTCGTTGAGCATTTATTACGACACTTTGTCACGCTCGTTGAAATCTAGTATCAAAGTCCCGAGTCCAGTTCATGTTTCTTTCCAGGCTCGTAAAATACGACATTGTGTAAAGAAAGGTCATGGAGTCTTCTTTTCACATCTTCTTTCAGACTCGTTAAACATGAAAAAATAGTCAAGTCCATTTCTGAATCTTTCCAGGCTCGTAAAAAGTGACATTGTGTAAAGAAACCTCATGGAGTTCTCTTTAAACCCTTTTCAGACTCCCTAAATATGAAAAGATTGTCGAGCGATCTTGTCTTCTTCACGTTCGTTAAAGTATTTGAAGAGTCGTCTATCCAATGGTAGGTTATCTCTTTTTCGGTTCGGACAGTACTATTTACGAGAAAGGAAAACTCCAGCCAATCATGACTATAAGAGTTCTCTAAGGTATGATTTTCTACTTTTTTGGGCCTTAGAGACTAAATCATATGAAAAAGGACCCCCATGGAGTCTTCTTCTGTATTCGTTCAGACTCTCTAAACATGAACGATACCGAGCTTTCTTTCGATGGACTCGTTAAATTAAACATTGAGAGACCCATTTTGGGAATGAACCCATCCTCTCTCAGGTTCGTAAAGCATATGGGACTGGAGTTGTCTTCTGATGAGCTATATCGAGTGTTTGTTACCCTCCTTGAACTCATAAAACTGAAAAGAGGCACTCATCTATCATGATGGGGGAAATGGGAAAGGGAATCATTTTGCAAATAATGGTAGTTGTTTGTCGTTACCTTTGAACATGGCACTTGTCTGCACAATCATGTCAGTCAATTGGGTATTCAGCTGATCTCCATGACGATCAACTTTCATGAGTCATGCCAATCCTTTGAGTCTTTCAAAACAATGCATTGTCCACTGTTGCATTGTGTATCTGTCCTGTTTAGTCCTGCTGCCAAGTCATTTTGTTGTGCCGCCCGATGTTCAAAGGGAATCTGAAGAAGTATTACCTCTGCAGTATACACAGCCTTTGTGTCAGTATCTTTGAGTCAGTCATATGGTTACTATGTTCACATCATTCCAGAACTTTGTTCCAAGTTTCATGTCGTCGGTGTGGGAGTCATCATGGCCCTCCTTCGATGAGACTATTCCTATCGACATTAGCTCATCATCCAGGAAATAGTCTTAGAAACAATATTTAGTACCTTGAGATCTGTATGCCTTAATGACAGATTCTCTCACTCTCGACATAGGTTCACATCATTGACCTTTGATCGATAGAATTGACTGAGTGCTTGACATCAGAACATCTATTCGCACTCAGTAGATTGTACTAGAGTACCTTGGGAATCATTGACATTAATGGTGATCTCCCTCGCACTTGTTAACGGTTCACATCATTGGTCGGTAATCAAGTGGTTTCTGCCATGTTCGACTTCAGATCATTGTAATCACATGGATAGAATCGTACTTTGTGGAAGACGAGATGAAGACCCTGGGCATTTGTTAAAAGCGCTCATTGCTTTTCCCAGGTTGCAATGGAGTTTTGTATATCTAGCATGGATCCACATTTGTATGGTCGTGGCTATGCTCAAATTTGCATCTGTACGACATAGATCTACGTTGTATGTCTAGTGGCTATGTCCAAGTTTGAGTCCTCTATCACATGGATCTACGATGTATTCTAATATCCATGCTTATTTATTCCACTCATGGATCTGCCTTGTATTGGTCTGCAAATATGAGTTTGGCTGCTTGCGTCTATGAGTCAACATACGAATGTACTACAGATGCCTACTTGACTGCATGCTCCGATCGAGCCAACATTTTCATCTCCTGGAAATGACTTGTTCTCAAAGCTCTCGTTTATTGTATCACTCTAAGACTCATGCTTTGGGGGGCATCCTGTTATACCAAAATCATGTCACCATCATGTGATAAGACCTTTGACATACCTACTTTCCCTAAATCCCAGCTTCTGGAGTGAAGACTAAATGATTTATTATCAGTCTATCATATAAATTCCCAGCACCGCTCATCCTCCCTTATTCAGGAGCGGTACCCCTGCTCGCACCACTTCTCATCGGTTGTCCACAAGCGGTGCCACCACCTGTCACCCTTGGTCCATAGGCAGTTATTACCAGAATTGCTCTGTCATAGAAGGAAAAGTGCGGTACCTTGGGTAAAAAGGGAAAAAATAGAAGTTTCTTGAGGCTTCTAGATGATAAGCCTCGTGTACTGCCTTATCCCTATTGTTGTGGGTTAGTTGAGCTCGAGATCCCTCATCCTAAGATCTTAGATGCCACCTCACCCACTCATTTCTCAACCATCGCTATCCATCTAGCCCTATATATATGAGCCCATAGTCATGGTTGAGGAGAGAACATTGAAGGTATTGTTATGCTGTTGGACTGATTCTTGGCCCAAGACCATTTGGAGAGAGCATAGAGAGCTAGAGTCAGAGATTTTGGGGATGAAGAGCTGGTTTCATGGGGATGCATGTCAACACTAAGGATTGGTTGTAAAATTCTTCATATTTCTAATGCAAGCTGATTTTCTGTCCCATATATATTGTTGATGTTTGATTTCAGATATATATTGCTAGATTCCTTAGTCACTAGCATAGATTAGTAGATCATATTCTGGTTGCTTTGATATGTTTCGTGTTGAACTCTTTTGCAGGTACACAGGTGAACTATCAAAGCCTTGCATTCCATATATCTACATCATCTAGGGAGAGTTATCAACCTCTGTGATCTATTTGTTCTGGATCTGAACCATTCAAACCAACAGAACACCTTGTTGTCCGCAGGAGGTGAAATATTCTGAGCAACAGGATCCTATCACATGCTGGTGATAGATTTTGAGTGTAACACTTACAGACTATTTTAAGATATGTCTTTTAGCTCAAACTCTTCTTGCTCTCATGCTCTCTGTTTGATTCTTCTATCTACTCCTACTGATCTGCACACATCCTCGATCAAATCTTCTACTTTATTGCTTGCGTGCTTAGCTGCAGATTAACTCCTACAAAATTGTATGTGCACACAGCTATATATCCACGGCTCAACAACCTTCCTTTATCAGACTCCTCTCTGATCTTTTACAATACTTCTACTCTTACCAACTATTAATGAAGATAACCTGAAACTATTTCTTGAAGCTAACTCTTATACATAGAAGGTTCCTCATATATATAGATATCACAAGACCACATAGGGTCGATTGAGTAAAACTCAGTTATTACATTCAGAAGTAGCTACAAAATATCTTTGATTACAATGATGAAATGCCATACTGGCTGCAAAAGTCCTGCATTACATTGATCACAACCATTACTGGCTGCGGAAATGTATTTCATCCTGCTTGTATAGACCATAACTAGTAGCAAAAACCTGCCCTTTAGTCTTTCACCGAATCTGACTCCTGCAGTCTTTTGACCTGTCACTTCTCAACCTTAACTCTTTTACCTGCCACACCTCCACCAACTTTGGGTGCGCTTTCCATGTCGCACCAATCCTCGTTGTATCTTTCTCTGCTCTTCACTTCCCTTCCATCCTTTACATGCTTTTATCTCGTCGTGCTACCACTTTTCCGCTTGTGCTTGCACTTCGAGTTCTTTCTTGCACTTTTCCTGGCCCAGTAGGCCCTCAACACTCACATGTGGCTTGTCCAAAGCTACTAAGAAAAATTTAAGCCACTGGGAAACTTTAAGTCTCTGGCACAGGTTGCACCCTAAAACCAACCTAGTGGGCCACATTTTGCGTAGCAACTTGCAATATAGGATTTTTGCTGTGAACCTCACCGTGTTGTCCTCTATAGGGGCAATGAGGAATCCCCTACCTACGCGTCAGAGGTCATATTTTTGCTTCTTTTTCGTTGTATCTCTATTTGGGCATAGATATGGCACATGGTCATCTCCATGCTTTGGCAGACCCGTTATCGACAAGATGAGCTTGACGTCGATAGGGTAGGGTCAATCGAGCCATAAATATTGTGCGTGAAAACAAATGAGGATATTTCGTACATATGTAATTACTAGCGTGCTTCGACTAAAGTGTGGCATTAGCAGCAGCTTAAGTAGGCCCGTGCTTTCAATACCTCATGCCCATTGTATTGGCATAACCAACTGTGGCTCAGGTGGCATGGCTGGATTTGTAACCATATATTTCTTCCTCTCCAAGCCCTCCTGCTTGCGTGTATTAGTATCCTCAAACTATAGCTTGGCCATCTTGGGAATGATGTTCATCAGCAGAGGTACATCAATAGGGATCTGGGGTGTCACTAAAGAAGATCGTGCTTTCTATGGAATCTTTACTTCAATATGTGCCTCTTCCCTCCTTAGCCGAACATATGGTGGTAACAGGTTCTTTTCCTCAATGGTGGCACTTGCGTCTCTACATGGTGGCGATTCTGGTGCGTCCTTCGCAGGTTTGTCATCAGTAGGTATATCAGCAACAGCCTTAGCCTTACGTTTCTTTGATATCGTCGACCTTGATTATTCTGGAACCTCTATCTGCGGCATGAACAATCATGGACCTATAACTGCAGAATTCACTGGTGGATTTTGAATGGGGGCTGGTGCAGAGCACGAACCAGAGGTGGGAACAGGGGCCAAACCGACCGTAGGAATTGTTTGTTGTCTTGGTCGTGCCATCGTTTCTAGTCCTTGTTCTTGCTGCTATATCTCTAGTGATGTAATCTCTTCAACAATTGGGAAAGGATATGTGAGGGTAATGTTTGATTTCTCACTAGCGCTGGAAATCTCAATAACCATGAGTTTCGGCTCTCTTACTCACAAGCTCTAGTTCACTCTTCTTTTCTTTATGCATGTAAAATAATTCTTGTCAATGCAGCCTCATATAGGCATGTGCTCATACTATTAGAAATCATTTGATGGAAGATTGACGTCTTGTCGATCACATGGGCTTCTCGTTCGACGCGTTCTGACATTAACTCACATACTCGAGTTCTGATTTGTACCTGTCAGGGAAGTTATGGTGGAAACGCTTGATGGGACCAAAACGAACGCCACCATTTTCCTCGCACTTTGTCGAATTAATGTTTCTTTGGTATCATTAACCACCTCAATCTTTCTGGGTATCCACACTTTAATGATGACTAGCCTGTCATTCCTGTTCTTTCTGTGGTTTGACATACCCCTATCGTAGACGTGCGACGGAGTGGTTCCCTTTTTTTTCTCCCGACATGACCTTACCCAGGCATGGAGCGACCATCATAGTAAGGTTTCAAGCAACTACCATTTATCATTCCTACGATTGTTGTGTCATCTAGCTTATGCAATTTTAGTGCGCCTGAGTTAGTAATGTGCACGATCACATATGGCCCTAGCCAATGCGTCTTCGATTTCCCTGGATGCTTGAAAAAATTACTGTCATACAAAAAAACAATTCCTCCGAATTTGAATGTATTAGTTTGTATATGGCGATCATGCCATGCTATTTTCCTTTTCTTCTCCACATTTTGATGAAATCCTGCGACGAAGCGTTCTTCCTCCATCTGAACAAACTGTGACAACCTTTGCTTGAAAACATCTACATCGGCCATTTTCATTAGGACAACAATTCATATGTTCGACACAATATACTCCATCATCACGATAGATTATTTCCCATACACCATTCTAAATGGAGTGTTCCCTGTTAGTCGCTTGCAAGTTGTCCAGTATGCCCATAACACAGCTAAAATTTTCTGATCCCAGTCATCTCAGTGCACATTGAAAACTTTGCTTAATGAATTATCTATAATATTGTTGAAGGATTCAACTGTTCCATTCACTTGAGGATGATAGGGTGTCATTTTCCTATGATGAATATGGAACTCTGTAGTCAACTCATCAATCATTTTGTTAACAAAATGCATAGCTTGGTCACTTAGGAGAATTTTTGGATAGCTAAATCTCGTCACCACATTTTGAAATAAGAACTTCGCTGCAGTCGCAACAATACAATATTTAATAGGCGCGGTTTCAACCCATTTGGTTAAATAGTCTCTCGCAGTGATAATGTAGTGTGCGCCAGTCCTTTTCCCTGGTGGATTGATTGGTCCGATAAAATCAACAACCCACTTATCAAAAGCTTGAAGGGTTATCTGTGGCGCAGGTGGCATCTCCTTGCGGCATGATGTTTTTCCTGTTCTCTGGAAGATATCACAGCGCCGACAAAATATCTTAGTATCTATATGTATGGTTGGTCACCACAATCCTGCTTGCAATATCTTGTGCATTGTTTCCTTTCTAGCATAGGGTCCTCCTATGACACTGACATGTGCTTCACTCATCACCCATTATCTTTCATAGTCAAAGACACATCATCGCAATATTTCATCCATGCCCATCTTGCATAAGTGTCCCGCGATCAACGTATAATTAGCAGCTCTGAAAACCAAATGTTTCTTCTATGTAGTGGAGAATCCTTCAAGAACATAGCCTATGCTCAAGAAGTAAATAACAACGCTAAATTCCTTATTCTGATAATCCATCATGGTGACCGCAAACAGTTGCACATCGGGCAAGTTATCCTATAGACTCGTTGGTTCTTCACCACTTTCTACCCTCAACAGGTTATCAGGTCCCACATTCAGTCGACTAGGTTTAACAATGACTTGGAAATCAAATTATTGAAATAGGAGAAGCCATCGACATATATTCCCCCCAACACTAGCTTGTTGACCAGGTATTTTAAAGCCGAATGATTAGTGTACATTTTGAAATGTCCACCCAACAAGTAGTGTCAGAATTTCTGAAGTGCATAGACCATTGTGAGGCCTTCCCTCTCTATCGTTCTATAATTTGTCTCTTCAATCAATAATTTTCTACTAGAAAAATCAATAGGGTGGTCAAGCGCACCCTCACTTGGCCGCGTTAAGACACATGCCAAGTGTGACAGATGATGCATCAACATGAATATGGAACTCCTTCTTCCAATCCAAAAATACAAGTATTGGCGCAGTGGCCATTTTGTTCTTTAATTTTTCCAAGCTTTCCTGTCAATCCTCCATGCACTGAAACTTTGCATCTTTCTTCAACAGTTTCTCCATGGGTGCAGTTATCTCCGTATATCCTTTGATGAAATTCCTGTAGTAGCCTATGCTTCCTAGCACTGATTTGAGTTGTGCGACTGATGTAGGTGGTGGCAAGTCAAAGATAATTGCAACTTTTGTTGGGTCGACCAAGATACCGTTGCGACACACGACATGGTCCAGCAGCACACCAAATGGTGCGCAAAAAATACATTTATTTGAATTAAGCGCGATATGATACTGGCGACAACAACCCATCATCATGCACAAACTCTCAATATGGTCTCTTACTAGACCAAACACAGTCCAATCATTAAAGTAGACCTTAAGAAATTTATGTATGAAATATTTAAAATCAGAAACTACCATTCTAGAAAAAATAACAGGTGCATTCTTCAGTCCAAAGGGCATTAGCGTATACTGGTAGCATCCCCAATCTGTGACGAAGGTCATTTTATGTTGATCCTCCTTCGTGATTCTAACTTGGTGATATCCAGAGAAGCTGTCAGTGAATGAATACATCTCCTGTCCTTCAACGCTTTCCAATACTTCATCTGTAAATGGTGTTGGGAATGGATCATGCATGCATGCATCGTTCAGCTTCCTTAGGTCGACACAGATCCAGAACTTGGCTGTTGTCTTCTTATCCTAGACCACTATAGGGATGATCCATTTTGATTCCTCAACAGGTTCAATGATTCCTTCGTCAAACATGCGATCCAATTCAATTTTTACCTTCTCTTTGTACCTTGTATTCAACTTATAGGGTCGTTGCTTAAATGGTTTAGCATCTGGTTTCAGGGGTATTTTCATCTCTCCTAGATCTCCCACTATTCCCTTCATCTCTGACAAGTTAGTATGGAATAGGTCCTAAAACTCATGCATCAAGTCTGTGATCTTCACGATGGTCTCATCATTCCAATAATATCTTATATTGGTGAACTTGGGGTTCTCTGGAGACCCAATGTTTACTTTCTTGATTTTTCAGCAGCTTGAGGAACTGGTCGCTTGAAATGCCACTTCCTTTGACTTCACACCTACCCTCTGACTCTGGTATGTTTCTGTTAGTCGTATCATTATCTTGTTCTCCAGCCAGATTGTAACAAGCCATCCATTGCTAGATAGTTGCGCTGCACTGGTGGGAACTCATCACTTCCAGAGGGATTTCAGCAAATATCTTTTCTTTAATCATCTAAAGCACAACATCTATTGTCAGTTGCTCATCAACAAATTCAAATGCGTGTGCAAATTGATTAACTAGCCCTTCCCAATCCTGAGTTCCTTGTCGCAACTCCATTGATGTGTACCAGCTTTTGGGTGTCATTTCCAATATGTGAATCAAATGATGGACCCATTCCTGTCGCGGATATTTTACAAATGCTATGTGACACTGATTAATGTGCTTGATAGGGTTTGATAGCCCTGTGTACCTCTGACTCAAGACAGTGACTTATTCACCAAATCTAACTTCCATCAATCTTCTACACGGTGTGGCCAATATGATATGGATTTCTTATGGGTACCCCACCATCTGGCGGGCGTAGACTTCAGTACATGGTTTAACGCAGACAAGTGCTGCGGCTCTGTTATGAGTCTTTCAAATTCACCGAGGAAGGTTGCAAGATTAGGCAAGCCCTCATATGTGGGTAGCTCCCTCAACTGATTCTCCACCCGTCGCACATATCAGGTAACTATGACCCATCTCCTCATAGAGACTTAATGCAAATGTTTTTTCAATTCTCCAAGGCCTCTCATGAATATGATGTGCATGAACTAACACTCTTCTAGATCAGGTTTCCATTCACTGTGGGATGTATATAGTCATCTTTTAAGGAAGTGAAGTTGTAGATCTAGTTGAGGTAATCACCCTGTCCCTCACCATAGACAAGATCGACGTATCTTTGTCCCTCCAATGGATCAATGCATGAAAAAAACCTAAGCTCATAATCCTCGAATGAGAGGATCCTTTTCTTGAAATTTATAATGGTCTGATTATCTATGGCCCAATCTATTCCCAGAAGTGCGGGATATGGGTTCATGTCATCAACAATGTTGATGAATTCAAAGTCTACAAATGTGTGCAACCCCTCGATGTCAACATGGACTTGAATCAATCTACCAATCGGTAGTACCTTCGCCTGATTTACAAGTCACAATTGGATAGGATACCAGCACAAGCGCGACTTTCCCATGATTTCCCAATTCTGTCGTGTCAAAATATTAACATTCGACCCTAGGTATAGAATAATATAATCCATGTAATAATCCCCTATTTTCGCAATCATTCTTAACTCGCACCCCATATTAAATTTATTTTTGACATGGTTAACCATTCTTTCAGGTTGCGACTCAACTGAGGTTTCTTCTATCAATTCTTGTAGTTTTGTGATAGCATCCTTATCTTGAATTAGCACTAATAAACTTGACAAAAATGACTTGAGCTTACTAACCTTTCTCAGAATCTGCCTCTAGAATAGCTGTTGGAAGCGTTCAGGAATCTCCCTGAATTTCGTTGAGGTCAACGGTCGCTCTAGGTCCACAAACTTTGGTCACGCGTCCAAAAATACTTGTTTCTATTTTTGAATGTCCAATGGTACTTTATTCTGCGCTGTGAGTCACACCTACGGTTGTTCTTGTGGAATATTCTGATCAGCTCCAGTTGCAGCACCTCCTCATGTTACGACATCAACACACGTCTCTCTTGGCTCAACAACAATCACATGAACATTCGCATTAGGGTTTGGATTTGGGTTCAGATTCTGCACAAGGTTAGGACCTGCGATGGTCTGAGCTTGCCACTTTGCAATCAACTAGGGGTACTACTCCACATTATGGTCCTGTGATTTGCAGTATGAACATGTATTTGCAAGTTCCTTGAAATCTCTAGCATAATGGTCGGGTTGTCCACAATTATAGCTTGTAACCTAACGTCTTCCTCTGCCAAATCCTCCTCCTCCTCTACCTATGAAATTTCCACCCCCCTTCCCTGAGGGTGTGACTATTGCGGTTTGTACGGTTTCTAAGGTGCATACTAAGGCTGATACTGATTCTTATACTAGTTTTGTAGGAAAGGTGTAGGCTGGTAGTGTGCTTGTGCCTGATCAACCTGAACCTGCCCGTGATTCTTCATCAAGTAGGTGTCTACTGTATTCTCTTTTAGGAGCTGTTATGCTCTACAATCCTTCTCATCATGCCCTCCTGATTTGCAAAATTTACAGAAAAGGATGGATGGGGTACTTACAATCTTCTGCAAATAGAAGAAGTCCTTGTTGCAATGCCCTCTAGTTTGGCATATTTTCCACCAGGGTATCCTGTGGGTACTTAATGGATTAGGCGCTCTTGATGAGATATAGTTCATGTACGATGAACAATTATCCTTGGTGTGTCCATCCATTCGACATCTTGTGCACCACAATTCCTCACGTGCTACTTTTCCCTTCTTAATGTCCTGAAGCTAGATGGCCAGATTAGCCAACTGTGATTGAATTTGCATCATACCTGCACCACCATCTCTGATCGATGAGGATTCCAGATTCATTGCTAGATCTAATGCTTCCGTTTGTAACACAATCTTATGTTGCATTAGAGGAGCTCGAATGTGTGGCAGGAGTGCATCAATAAACCTTTATTTATGATGTACATTCGACATCTAGAAACTAACCTTGGACATCAAAGTTTTAAACCATTAATCGAAATCCCATATGGATTCTGTCGGTAATTGCTTTATCTCGTTGATCTTAGTGATGCACTACAACTCAAATTTGGGTTTTCTGAACTCAAAAATCATTGCAAGTCGGATCTCATCAAGGGTCTTCTATGGGGTTCCTGCAGGTACTACAAATAATTTCATAAACCAGTCCAGCACATGGCCCCACATAGTCGTGATCATCTGTTATTTTCTTAGGTCCGCACTGTGAACTTGGCAAACCATCCAAACAGCTTCGCAAAGGAACCAATGTTGCTTTAGATCTTCTGCTCTATTCCCATTGAATGTGAGTAATCGAATATCTTCCCTTGCCATTGAGTTGGCGTCAGGGTTATCCAATGAATAATTTATTGAAGGTGGACTCCCTTGCGCACTATTTGTAGTACTGGCACTATCAGTATTAATAGTTCTTTCAGGGGATGAGGCTCTAGATATTACCTCTAGCGATACTCCTGGTGTGATGTAGTTGCGTCTTGATCTTGGTGTCTCCACAGATTCTTTAGATTCTTTTTCTCCTTCATAAATCAAGATATATTCTTCCTCTTCATCGCAATACCCTTCATCTAACCACGAATCAACTTCGTAATCACTTGCTTCGAACACACTAGGAGTTCAGATTCCTCCTTCTGTCTTTATTCTTTTCCCTGACTTGAATCTCCTTCCACTCCTTAGGAATCCAAATTCTAGTTCAGGTTCTATACTTCTTGGGAACATTTCGGCTCACCATTTCCCA
Organism: Pseudotsuga menziesii; assembly: GCA_001517045.1. Classification (NCBI taxonomy): domain Eukaryota; kingdom Viridiplantae; phylum Streptophyta; class Pinopsida; order Pinales; family Pinaceae; genus Pseudotsuga; species Pseudotsuga menziesii. The sequence continues at coordinate 248,725 of LPNX011003468.1, forward strand.
TTGTCTCTGTAAGTTGTTCGCGAAATATCCCCTCGTCTGGATATGTGACTCATCTTATCAACTGTAGAATACCCTTCTCATAAATGAGCATCTTTATCCATGTATTTATAGATAACAAATACCTTCTTCGGGGCCCTTGGAAAAAAATTCTTTGAGCCTCACTATATGAGGTTATCATCTCTATTGCAAACTCAGTAATATGTCCTTGAAAAATATTGTCGACCCAAAAATCAACATCTCTAGAGATAGGGTTATTTACACTAGTTATCTCGCTAATCAGCTGAGCACTACACTCGACCATTTCTCTTCTTTGGAAATTTGTTTTTCGAGTTTCCAATATTGACAACCACTCATGCAGCACAATCGGAAACTATACAAATAATATCTTGTGAATATTAGAGTATATGTATCGATCTAACCAGTCCTCTGTGCCCAACCGCGATATTGCGCTCTCTTCTTGTGAAAATGCCAATGTATTAGACTCCATCCAATCGGCGTTTTCCTTCTTTGTCGGAAGCCACAACATTTCCCTCAACTCAAATGATTACGGGTCCCAGAAACAGAACCATTTGTTGGCCTACTTATCAACACTCACGCAACCTAGGTTCAACAACAACAAAAAACCAACAAAACACTTAAAGACATTGGGCCGACAGATTAAGCTCAGTCGAAAACACCTACAAGGAAGGTGCAGTTTCACCTGAGATATCCTAATGTGTAACTTCCAAAACCATGTTTCCGTAGTTAGCGAGGGATTACAGTCCCTTGGCACGCGGCCAAGGTGATCAACAAAGATGGAGGGATGGAGTCTTTCGCTACGTGATAGAGGCACAATAGTGCACCACAACCAACATGTGACACAACCTTGTCCTTAAACAACTTAACAACTGGTGCAACCGTGTGACGCAGCTGATTCCTTTGAAGTAAATGACGATGATGCAACTTATATTACGACTCAATAGTGTTTAACCATGGAATAATACATAATGATTTGATGATGCTTTAATCATTCATTCATTCATTGCTTATCAGTATTGCGACATTCATTCAAGCAATAACCATAAATAATGTAAGTTAATCAAACATTCATGTAACACCTTGGTTTTGACCCTGTTTGCATTAAAAATGTATATGATGTATATATTGTAATTAATCATGGTGAGGAGATAAAGGAAAAATCCCCACCATCAATTTAGTGTTTTATGTTGCGGAGATTAAAATCAATGCCGATGGTATTTCATGCTAGCTAGGCACATTATACTTTGGACATCGTGTACATATGCAATTTAATTAAAATACCCACAACCAGCTATGTCAATACAACATTAAAGAGATGGGGCATGATTTCCTAAGGATTAGGGGGGGGGGGNTTTATTTCTACCAAAAGTGGTTGAGTTAGTTAATGCATGGGAATGGGAAGAGTATGGACAAATTTGAATTGGGAAGAGCACCCATTTTGGAAAAACCTGTTTTGATTGCCTGGGTAAGTAAAAACCAAAAAAGTATGCCCATTCTACCATGCATCCATGTTTTTCTCTTCCTCATGTTTTTGGATCTCTTAGCATTCTCCATTCACCTTTTTGCAGTGTTCTTCATTTTTCCCATGTATGGGAAGTGGTTTTGTTAATGGTTAGCGACTGGGATCTCTCCTGGGTGTCTTTGTGTTGTTTCCACATTTCCATGGTTGGGAATTTCATTTTTGGTGTTGTACAACCAATGGGAGAATAGATCCACGAATTTAGGGACCAAAGGAGTCGTTTTTTCCCACATGAAGCCCATAGAATGTTGTTGAAATGAATTGCTCATGCTGGGTCATTTTTCCCCAATTGCCATTTTCTGCTTTTGGCTTCTAGGAAGTTTTTCATCAATCCCAGAACTTGTCTTTTACTATGTATGCATCCTTTGTTTTGGTATGAACTGGTTCGGAGTGGAAGAGGGAAGAATTAGCTTGATAAACCTAGTGTAGAAAGGAACCACACAAAGAGATCAAGAGGGGATGTTTATTCTTTCTTGCACACCCTGAAGAGCACTAAAATAGAAGGCATAACCTCAGGGACTGTGTAGTAGAGAAGAGGATGCTTCCTTGTGTGGGGTGAATAAGTGATTGGGAAAGCCAAGCCAGATCTTGTGTAGGTGTCCATAGCTTAATGGTTGAGCTCACTAAATTATCAATTCAACCTTCCAGCTCCTTAGCAGCCTGATAAACCCAAATGTAGATTTGGCTTGGTTTAATTTTGATATATCCTTGGCTAGGTGAGCCTATTGTAGTTCCCTTATTCCTTGTGGGAATCATGCCTAGCTCGGGGGTGGCGGTGCTACTGAGAGATTGATGAGCATGCTGGCCTATGGTTGGGTCGAACATTGGAGTGACATAGCTGGTTACGGGACAAGATTCTTTCAAGATAAGTATATCTGGTGTCTAATATCTACAATTGTATTTTCTTAATGAAATATGATGAACATGTTGATTATATTGCATGAATGTCTTTTCTTCCACTGTAGATTGAATTATGCATATGTAAATGTTTTATGTTCAATGCATTTTTAATATGTCAATGTTCATGGGGCTAGTTTCCTTGCCTAAATGATAATGGTAGCCGTAGGTTGCATCCTCTCAGAGGGGAGGGGATGTGACAAATCAATCATTCATTAACACAGAAAATAACGTGGAAACCCATCTGGGAAAAGCCACCAAGGTTCTCTTCATCAGGAATGAGAAATATAGTTAGCACCTTGTTCTCTGCAACTTACAAGCTGTTTTAAGATATGTCTTTTAGCTCAGACTCTTATTTCTATCATGGTTTATGTTTTATTCTTCTATCTACTCCTACTGATCCACACACAGCTTGGATCAACTCTTCTACTTTAATGTCTGTGCACTCAGCTACAGATTAAATCCTACAAAATGGTCTGCACACACAGCTGCAGATCCATGACTCAGCATCCTTTCTCTATCAGATTCCTCTTTGATCTTTTACAATACTTCTACTCTTACCAACTCTTAATCAAGCTAACCTGAAACTATTTCTTGAAGATAACTCTTATACAAAGTGATTTCATCATATATATAGATATTACAAGATCGCACAATGTCGACTAAGTACATCTCAATTATTACATTCAGAAGTAGCTACAAAATATCTTCTATTACAATGATGACACAACAGAAATTGAGCCCAAAATCCGATAGCTTCCATGTCTGAAATTCGACAATGCTCTGTCGGTTATTTGACATATGCATTTTTTTTGCCGGCTATGGCATAACGTCGGATATTCAACTTCATACCAATACCAGTCAAAGATTCGACTACACCATCGTCGAATGTCAGCCAGTTCTGCTGCAAAAAATTATGATTATGCCGTCGAAATTTTGACACCTGAGTGTTGATTCTACTTTTTTCTGTTGAAAAGCCGACGATGCCTTGTCAAATTTCACTCATATCTGTTACAAAAACTTACATATATTATCGAATTTCAGACGGTGAGACGTCGAATTCCTGACACATGGCTGTAGGTTTTGCGACGGATATGGTGTCGGATGTCCGACCCAAGGCTGTAGGTTTTGCGACAGCTATGTACACTTGCCAGTATCAGACATCCGACGGGCTCGGCTATCATAGCTATGGCATTCTCATTGAATGTCATTGGGAGGACATCGAAGACGTGATGGGGACGCGTCGACCGACCGACGACTGATAGTGTTAGATCTTCAGCAACCTCATTGGACATCCTTTAAATGCTGTCGAAAATGCGAAGGGCAATTGTGTATTTAACAAAATATTTTTTTTGAAAGGTTTCCATTCACCAATTAGTTTACCCTTTGATTTCAAATGTTTTTGGCTAATAATTTCATGATTGCATAACTAAAATCACCCAATGGAAGCAATGTGTATAGGCTTAAAAAAGTAATGTAATAACTTTTGTTTGTGACAATAGACATGGAAATCAATTAACCATTACATTTCCAAAATTACATTATAAAGAATAATATTGGAACATATTTATGTATGAATTTGTATGCAACTCAACCTAGTTTGGAGGAAGGATGTTTAGTCCCTAATATGGATGAAAACTTGAATCCTTCACAAATCAAAATAACTCCATTATCTGGTGTTAGTTTCTTGGAAGGATCAAATACTCCAAGTTGTGCCAAGGGAACTTGTTTAGGGTCTATTTGAGGCATCTGAGGGATGCCCTTGGTGGTGATTTTGATAGTCACTCCAAAAATATCGCATATGAAAAGGTGATCCAAGATTCAAGATCACATGGTTCTGGTCCACCCTATCCATGGTGTCTACATATATGTAAGAGATTAAACTTTATCAACAGTTATGAACACAAATCACCAAGTAATTAATGTTGTTTGGGTGGGTTAGTGTGGGAAACAAATAATTTTAATCAAATCTAGAAGTGTCATTTATGAATGGTACCACCTTGGAGTTAGCATGCAATAACTTTAAAGTGGCAGTATACAATTTATTAGAAAAATTGGATGATGCTTTGTACTTTGCATATATTTTTTGATCATTTAATTAAATTTGTATACACTTTTAATCTTAACTCATCCTTGCATTTCCAAAAACCATACATAGTAAATTTCAATACACAAACATACATTATATATTTGATATAAAACACAAGGACTACATACAACAATAATAGAAATAAACATATCAAAAAAATTACAAAATACAATTTCAACTATGAAACAGACAATACCTTATCACCTTCAACACAATAGACTTTGAGAAATCCATCAAAAACTGAAGCTTTTGGGTGAACATTCACATGCTTATAAAGGAAATTATCCTTGGTGTAATAACATGTCAAAAGCAAATAAAATAGATTATCTAGGCTACTAGGATTTAGGAAATTCTGACAGCGTAATACAGAAAATGTCAGATTAACTCACCCTGTAGAAAATATGAGTAATATTACATGCACTCTGGAGTAATTTGTGCACAAAAATAAATAGAACAAGTAAGATAAAACATAATCAATCCTACCATAAGATCCTGGAAACTGCATAATTTTTCTTTTATCTAGACATCTCCATGTCTAGTGTATGGAGTTAATGTTTTACTATACCTTATGATTCAACTCACAGTCGACATTGGAGCATATACCCCTTAGGAACTTGGTGTATATATCTACTATTTCTCAATCATGAATGTAAGGACATTTACCTCCCTCCTTATTGCATTTGCCAAATCTTGTAAAAAACTAGAAATACTATTGTTTTTTAGCCAAACAACATTTGGTAGTCTGTAAACTCCATCTAACTTCCTCACTAGCTAGGGCACAACTTATTCTATTTGGATCCCTAACAAGTTGGTTTCCATTTCCAACCCTTAAATATCTGTTCAAATCCCATGCAAAGAACTTATTATTCAAGTCCAAAATACAGTAGTAGCTTCATGATTTAAACCCTAACATTATATAAACAAACCCTCAAATGTGTTCTAATTGCAAGCAAAAAAAATTCACTCTAGCTTGCAAAACAAACATAGATCCATTTCAGATCATTGTGTATTATACAAATCCAAATGGGAACAAGAGAAAGTCCACTTACTGATTTCCACCAATGGATACCCACGAACATTGCAAAACACAATGTTTCTTCTGCTTCAAAACTGCAGTTGTGCAAATTATCTTTAGGATTAGTTTATGATAATCAAAACCTCATCTGAAAACAATGAATGTTGTTGTGATGTTGTGGATGATTATCCATTTTACCTAATATGTTTTATGATCGTTTTCATCATTGCTAGTGTGCACATAACTATTGTTTATGGCTTCTTAAGCTTGAAAGCTCAAGGGCCTAAAAGTGCCTAGATCTCATATTGTTAAAGAGCACTTTATAGATCATTATTGAGGGCAATTTCTACATATTTGGCTGTAATATGATGTTATAAATAGTCTCTGTAAATTTTATTTCAATCTGAATTAGTATGGCTGAGATTAACTTGTTTTAGCCAACCTAGTCTAGATTTGCATTAATAAATGACTAGTTTTACCATAACTTTTATAATTCAACCTATAAGTATCCAAATACCATAACAAGCGAGTAAATAAGAATAATCAAACAAAACAGTGGTTAATTGGAACTTGAATAAATAGAATATATTGATAGCTCAAAACTATAGAAAGACCATACGGGGAGCCAAGGAACAATCAAGGGAGTTTCCACCAAACCTTCAGACTAAGATATTTTAGATTTATGTTTCTTTAAGGAAGTCATGAAATGGTCTCATTTTTCGGACCTATGTTATCTTTGTATGATGGTTGGGGTGAGGTTTCCTTTCATCAAATTTATACATGGTATATGCGTTACAAGTAGAGGAAACTATGAATAACCAACAAGTATTTACTTAAAGGATGAGAGGGTAATTGTCAAAGATAAAACTCTTCTGTCATTTTTGTGATACTTTTATATATTCATATATATTTTTTACTAAAAGAAATTATAAATACTTGAATGTAATGAAACTATAAATTATAATTTTTGATATTTCAACCAAAAAGTTTTGATTTTAGAACATTGAAACAAAAATATAGAAATACATAGAGGAATAAGATTCTACAAATTCATGTCTAGGGATGTTGAGTTTAACAATATAATATTGAGAATAAAAGAAACCATGCAAAACTATGGTTTGTATGAAATGAACCAAGCCACATAATGTTGAACTCTTTTAATCAATGCCTTATTTGCATAGTGGCAATCCTACAACGCTACACTGGAATGTCTTATGACTAACTCATGAATCTTCCCATGGTTATTACATATCCATCTATAAACCACTATTGTGGTTTCATCATTGCTCCCATTCAAGAACAAAAAAGTAGACGTGACTTCTCTCCCTACGTTAAGTCCACATGCACATAATGACTAGCTTTGGTACTTCCTAACTTTTCACTCTTCCTTTTGAGAACAAAAGTGAAACATGAAACAATATCATTACTTTTAGGATCTTGCACAGCTGGTGGCTTTGATCGAACTGTATAAGTACTTTGTTCCCAAATTAAATATTTTGAGACCTACGAATGAAGGGGAGAGAGATGAATGGTTGAAGGACTCCAATGGAGGATGAATTGATGCCCTGTTCTAGCTACCCAAAGGTCCTTTTATAATGAAGATTATCCCCAACTTATCATTAATTTGTAGTCTTCTATTTTTCACCCATACTGCTGAAAGCAACACAGTTTTATGCCGATCTAGTATGTATCTTCATGTCACAAGTTCTGCCTTGTAGATGAATATGGAACCAGGCTAGAAGGTAGTGTTGAATTGGAAATATGATTTTACAATGTTCCATCCCATCTTTAAGACAGTATTGGAGAGTAATTTATGGTATAACATTAACATATTAATTTTCAACCCTAAGGCAACGCTAACTTGAATAGAGTTGGGAGATTTCAAGTAGGTACCACCAAAATAATGGAAGAAATCAGACCAGCTGCTACAGGCATTCTTGGAGGCATATTTCCCAGTGGTAACCTACAACAATCATATATATATATATCTAATCCATGGTTGTGAAGAGATGACATTTCCAGATCTGCTACTTGGCATATTCAGGAATGAAAACAATGTTTTAAATACATTTATATCAATCTGCAATATTTGTTGATTTATTCCTTTTAGTTTGTCATGATGATGCTTGTTTTCCTGTATTAATTTTCAACCCTAAGGCAATGCTAAATTGTTTTACCATATTAATTTTTAACCCTAAGGAAACCCTAAGGCAATCCCATAGTAGAAAGAACCAAAAGGGACTATTCCGCACAAATCAAAATGCTCTTAAATTAACTGTATGATGCCTTCCTTAATGATTTGATGAATACTTTGAAATTGTCTTGTAAATATAGTGAGACAATGTCATGTCCCCTCAAATTGACCATTAAAAAGTGTTGACCATGCTAAGTTCCTAGGGGCTCAAAATTGATATTAATTATTCCTCATAGGATAAATTTTGCTAATAATTGTTTTAAGCCATGTATTTAATTTTATCTCAGCAATTTTATTTATTATGCACAATAATGATGTGGAATTAAGGTTTCCATGTCAAGAGGGCACAATGGGGAAATCTAGTCAACTTTCCTTGGTAAAAATAAGAAAGTCCATGACAAAAGCAAACATGAGAATAAATGGAAGTTGCCTAAAATCAGTAAAAAGCAAACAGAGGGAAAAGCATGAAAGTTTTTGAAGGAAAGAAAAAGTTTCCTTATGACCCAGGAAAAGCAGAAAGTTGTCATAACTCAAAAGAGGCATCTTTTGACTAAGGGAGGAGTAGTTTCTAATTGTGAAGGATGATTTGGACTTGGAAACAATTCCACATGGTCCTACTTTCCTAATTTCCTAAAGGGGCGCTTTTGTGGCTAGGGTTAGGTCACCCATGGGGTTGACTTGCTCTAACAAGTCACCATTGGCCTCAACTTACTAAGCAGGTCATCCAAAATTATATAAAAGGTGAATTTGAGTCCATTGATTCAGTTTGGATGATTTGATAATGTGTTTATGCTATTTGAGCATACTCTCTAAGTGTTGTGCCTCATACCATTGGGTGATGATCCCCAAACCCCTTCTCCCTTATCTTCCATCTCCCTTTCTCTTATATTGCAAGTATGGAGCGCTATATTGCGGCCATGGAAGTATTATTAGAGTTATTTTCAGCCTCCATCATGTTCAGGTCAATATCTAGTGAAGACCATGCTTCACCTATGCTTACAACCCCTTTTGTCGGTCATGTTCTGGGCCTCCTGCCCCTTATTTTGGAGTCTCCTTGTAATGGTCAGTTTAGTATATTATTTCTGATATGTAGAAGCATATTAATCTGTAATTTATCTATTTCAGGTCGAAACATATCTGTCCATAAAGAATTATGTCTTCAGTTTCCTCAAAAAAGCTTATTTTATCAATGTATGGGGGAAAATTGATGAATGTGAGTGCTATGAGAAATATGCAAGGTTGGGAGACTATCTGAAGAGATTTTATATGTTCATTGGGATTTTATTTATCTCTTTCATAATTCATATGTATCTCAGAAATTAATTTGACATGAATTAAATGCTTAAATTTAGACCCTAGCTAGATTGTTAGCTTTCAATAACTAGTCTTGCCAAATTTGATGTAAAATGAGTTTTGCTAACTCAAACTGATCCCTGTCAGTTCCTATGGGTCATTGATAGAACCAAATTCCATTACATACATATAGAACCATTTTTATTTTGGAATGTAATGCCTTTTTGTATCCTTCACTGTGTCGGGTTTAACTAGGCCAAAATTGTCGAAAAAACCAACATTTCTCCGGAACTACTCAGAACTTTCCAGAACTGTCCAAAAATGTTTATTATGTTAAATTAATTCTGTAACAACCCTCTACAAGTTTCCATAATCCCATGGTTGAAACAAATCAAACTACTCTTCCTAGTTTCACGGTTTGACTGCCCAGAAGCGTGGTAGTAGGTTTCCGTGGAGCGGAGTTTGAACCCTAAATGGCATCATATCTAAATGTGTTAGGGGAGAGGAAATTATATGTCTAAACTATATTTGGTTGCTTCCCACTGCTCACTCCTTTCCTTAAAAAATTTCCAGAAGAAATCCTTGAATTTCCTAGTCCAAAAAGGCTTGGTGTGAATTAATTCAATTTCAGAATTTTTAATTAGAAAAAAATTACAGCAAGTTAATATTCTTATCTCTACATCATATAAGGGATATTAAAAACAAGGCTCAAAACACTTACCTAAAGATATTGTTTCGTTTTATCCTTAACATTAATTTCTATGATATGTGTTTCAAGTGATGCTAATGTTGTTCATCTTGTGTTATTCTCTTGTCAATTTCCTAATAGGGTGGCATTAAATGGCTTGCATTCTACTTTGATCAATATGACAAAGTCTTTTTCTCCAACCAACGATATTAAACTTGAATGGATTTTGGACCTTTCCTCTCTTTCCACTTGGAGAAAAATTAGCAAATAGTTTGGTTCACCGTTGGGCTCAGAAATGACCCCTTTTTGACAACATTTACCTATCCCTTTTTGCCTTATCTTACTCCATTATATACACCAAACATATGTTTTCCTTCCTTTGATCCCTCAATTCATACAGGTATGGTTAATTATTGTCTTATCTTACTAATACTTATGATTGTTGTAATTAGGGATCTATATCTTGAATTATGCTAACATATGGTGATTTTATAAAGATAATTTGAGATGTAAAGGATACAGGTGTAGCAGGTTGAACAAGTCAAGAGAGAGATGAACATTCATTACTGAGATGATCTCCACCTATTCCATCTCTGCACAAAGGACGCAGTAAAAGGTTACTATTCCACGCAAGCTGTACAAAGGTGGCTGAAATAGATTCAGATGCAATAGTGTGTCGCTGCTCAAGGGTAGCTGCAACCGACAGAGAATTTTCTAGATTGATCATGATTGTCATCGCTGGCTTGAGTAAAAACCTTCCTATATTTTCTGCTTCTATCTTTCCACAGCTGTAACAGTGTATTGTAATTGGGGAAGCTTGAAGATCAGAGATCTTCATGGCTTCCCGATATCAGTGGGTAGAAGTTGTGATTATGAATGTATAAATACTGGGAACTATTCTAAGCCAGGGGTTGGAAATTAATGGATTTTATTGTATAAGCTGTGACAAAGACTGTAGCTTCACTTTTATTATTTAATACAAGGAGGAGGATTCTTCTGATCTCGACGTTTAATGTGTGTTAATTTTTGGTGTCTCTGTTCGAAGGCTGGGCCCGCCTTCCTACAGAGATTGCCGAGTTAATTAGGTATTTATTTCCTTTGTTGTGTGGCGTGGATGTTACAATAGATTTATTCTTTTCTAACAGCTGAAACAGTAATGATTTATTGTGTGTGCCTTCAATCGATCAGTAATTGCATTCACTATGAGCTGTGGCAAAGTGGTGTGATAATTGACTTTGTAGACTAATTTCCTTTATGCATAATGTGTGCTAGTTGTAATAGCTGATCTCATCCTTAGTTTCTTTTAATTGATGTATTCCTTGAGTCTTGTTAATTAAGTCCATTTTTAGTTACAATTGTTGAAGCTCAATTTCTTCATTTCTGAATTATAGATCAAGTTGGATTGAGATAGTTATAATGGATCTTCAGATGGCCTGGTAATTTAGGATTTAACTTTCTGCAAAAGTAAATCTAGATGTTTATTTTCTGAACCTCTCATTTCTATATTAAGGATTGTAAGAAGGTATTTGTGATTCTGCATTCTTAAGAAGGTAAATTAGATTAAGTTGATCTTGGGATGAGTTGGGCTAAACATGAAAGTAGGATAATTCATTTACAGTATCAGCTACTTAGTGTTTAAGCATATACAATGCACATTATCTTTGAGATAAAATACTTCCCTGGGTTGACAATTTATATTGAACACTCTGTATGTTGGCTTTACTTAACTTGCATATAGGGTGCCCAACATTTTGGCGTCGTTGCCGGGGAAAGATAATTATTTGACACCATAGTAGTTGTATCGAGTAGCTATATCTATTCATTTTTCTTTAGTTTTTAAGTTTGCATGTTTTGGGTTGCATGAATACGAGAAGGGTACAACGTGACATTCCTATAAATCCCAGAACCCCACATAATACTAACATTGCAGGTGGTCGAGGCCATGGACAAAATCCCTCATTGGGAAGAAGGACATTCATTAACGATCTGGTTGATAGGACCAATTCTTCTACTGGGACTCGCCATCAGGAATCACCTATCAGAAGAAGCCTGGTTACCCCTGGAGTGGCAGCATCAGTTTCCATAGTGGAGAACACAGGAGAAGTTGCAACACCCTTGGGTATCCCTGCGGAGGAAGACATAGTTAGTACTGCGGGATCAGCTGACCGAGATATGATATATCACATTAATGGGAAGGTTGTGATAGAAGAGGAGTGAAAACAATTCCATAAAAAATTTAACGATCAGTGCAAGCATGAAGAGGATAAAGTAGAAGAAGACATGAACAACAGACGTGATCCAGAAGATCACGAAGAAGCAATGGGTGAAAATCAGCATCACGAGGGTAACTCCCCACCTAAAGGGATGGTTTCTACACTCTAGTTCCCAATTCAATAGCCAGAGGGGATAGCCCCCATGAAAAATATATCACCATCAATGTTGCCTCCTTTTTATGGAAAAGCAGTAGAGGATCCAGATGGATTTCTTTTTGAATTTGACATCCTCTGTCACAGCTATGACTACATCACCAATGCATAGAAGCTGAAACGTTTTCCTACTACTCTGAAGGACAATGCATTACGTTGGTTCATGAGCCTAGGTGGGGGAACTGTCACCACCTAGGACCGGATGAAACATGTATTCCTGGAGAAATATCAGGAGTATTGCAATACCAAAGATAAGAGAGAAGAACTGTTTAAAATGGTACAATGGGACGATGAAATTCTGGAATATTTTGTTGAAAGGATTTTATACAATTTGCAGAGAGCTGGACAGACTAATATGGGGTTATATGTGCTCAAAATAATCCTACTTCATGGGATTAGGGATGACTGCCTAGACATGTTGAACCTGTTAGGAAAGGGGGATATCTCAAAGGAGTCCTTTGAAAAGATTGTTGAACTATGCAAAAGGTATTCCAGGGTATCTTCCAGGAACAACAAATGGGACAAATAGAATAAATTAGAACAATATATCTTCGATATAACATAGAAGTCATCTAATGGAGGAGCCACCCAGGAAGAAATAGGAAATATCCTCAAAAATTTCAAGACAGAAATGATGAGCTCCATATCCTTGGAAATAGATGTCCTGAGGGCAAAGCAGAAATAAGCAGTAGAAGATCTCACACTTGGTATATTCTTCCCTAAATGTAGGAAGAACCATCCTCTGAAGGAGTGCCCACTCGACAAGGTAGAAGTGTGTCAGCTTTGTGAGTTGAACCATGACACAAAATAATGCCCTTCACTACCTCAAGTGAAGGTAGTTCTGCAGGAATCAACTCCAGATGTGGAACCAAACTACTTTATTGCACAGAAAAATCCCTGGCAGCATCGAAATCAAGGTATGACTCCAGACTCATTTCCATTTTCAAATAACATGAATAATTGGAATAATATGTAGCACATGAATACACAATTCCCTTCATCTTATTCCAACCATCAATGGTATCCTTCTTGTTGGTGCCTTTCACACACCTGGGGGGGAATGTGGCATAAATATTCAAGCCACTCGATGTGTTTTTGGGGGAAAGTCTCGAGTCAAGGCTGTCACCTTGTTCTTGACTCCTCCGTTTAGGCTCAACTCCTAACGAAGCCAAGGGGGGTAGAACCTATTAAGTTACCAAGAAAAAATTATTTAGTATGGTGATGTTAAACTGAATGAGTTACTTAGGAGTTTGAAATTTAATCATACACAACCATAGATGACAAGATAAAAAATGAGTGCACGAAAGCACAATGCTGAGACACAATATATATATAGAAAGAAAATAGCGAGTGCCTTAAAATGGAGTCATAAAATAATCAATGTACTTGCATGTGCTTGGAGTGAATGTTTTGTGATTGCCTCTTGGTATGTTTTAAGTTAATATGAAAGATGAGTTGATTAAAATTAGGGAAGGGGGCGACTCTAGATATACCCGAGAGTACTTGGAGTATGTCCAAAACTAAACCTTCAGGGCTACCCACAAGGAATATGTGGGTTGAATGGAGTCTCTGAGACTGTTGTTCATAAGGAACCCAAAGGTGTAAGAAAGATCAGTGCCTCGAGGTCACTTTTCAGGAGTTCCCGCTTCCTTTGGCTATTTTGCCACTGTTTACGGTTGGATCGAGGCATTGGATTTTCTCTTGATGGTGGTTGATTGGGAAAGGTGAAGACTAATTAAACTAGTCACTCACATTGCTTTTGATGTAGCTTGACTGATTGAATGAACCACAACCAAGTATAGAGCATACACACCAGAGCCTTGTCAATTTTAGTAAATTTTAAGAGAGTGTTATTGTTAAAAAAGAAGACCCTCCAGGAGTCTCTTTTAGTCCAAGTGGACCTCAATCGAGAAATCAAGGAGGGGTTAATTTTACTGCTTGCATGTGAAAAATAACAATGAAAATGGAATCAAAGATACATAACACTGGTTTTCTAATTAGTCCTACCACGCATCTCTTTCCCCTTTCGGGTCAATCGGGAAGTCGTGGGGTAAGTGGTATGATTACTTTGAATTCAAAATATGGAATAATGAAAAATGTTATCAAAGTATACAATCCTATGTAACAAGACTAAGCTAGAGAAAAAATGGGAAAAAATGCAAAAAAGTGAAACGGACGCAGATCCCCCCTAAGGGGATGGAGAGTGGGCTCGAAAGAGCTTACTCAAAAAGATTCATTTTTATTATTATTGGTTACAATATCATAAAACTAAATTATGCACTTTGGTCCTTGTTATCTGGAATCCAAAGGCTTACAAAAAGCTTGTAACAAGCTAAACTAAAATCACAGCGGTGGGGGAAGCCTCTTGGAAGCTCTAGTTCGCCCAAGAGTCGGAAAACGGGTAGAGTCTCCTTCTCTTTTTTGTTAAACCTGCTAAAAATAGTGAGGAATTAAAATCAAATGTCCCCAAAAACACTTTAAAAGTGTTTTGGGTCACCACGCTAGTTACTGAAAAAAAACTAAGCAAAAAATTGTTAAAAGGGGCTAATTTAGTTTTGCAAAAAGGAACCAAGGAAAGCAAGTTTTACTTGGGATCTTGGATTGCTGTTTGGGAAACCAATGAGATATACACTTTTCTTGCATAATTTAAATATTTAAAGAAGGAAAAAATAAACTACCTTATGAGTAAGCTTTAGATCTATGATTTAGCTACTTGCAAAAAAGGAAATTTCTACACCTAGATCTATCTTTATGAGGTTGCATATATAAGAAACATGACTCTTATGAAATAGATCTAACAATATATAATCAATTCTTAGAACTAGATCTGATCATAAGAGGAAGAAACAGGTAACCGGAAGATTGATTTTAATAGAAAGGAGGAAGAGAAGGGGAAAGGCCCATTGTTGGATGAATGTGCAATGGAAACTTGTTAGTGGAATAAACAGGGGCAATGCGTTCAAAAAAATGTTGGATGTACAGTGGAGTCAAACTAGATCCATGGCTTGTCCAATCCTTGCTACCTGAAAGCTAAACACACAATCCTGCACGAAACCTCATGAGATTTGGATATATATATGAAAAAGAGACAAGAATTACATGCAAATAAACTTATTAAACATGCATAATCTAGATATTCAAACATATATGCGATGAGATACAGAAAAAAAGTAACCTTACTTGCCCAACTATACTCCTATTGATTCAGCTAAATCGTTTAAGCCAGACAGGGTTCAGATGCAGAAATTGAGAGAAAAACCGACAACATCAATAGCCGCAAGACAATGCTTAATCCACACACATGAGAGAATTACACCATTTGGCCTCCAAATCTAATCAAAATATTACAATTGCAAACCCTTCAATCCAAATCTAAATAGCTTGGAAGAGGAAATGGCTACTTTATTTATAGAAAAAACAAGAGATATAGCCCAAGGGGGTGCAATTCCCAAGGAGAGAGAGACTGGAGCTGCATGTGGAGTAAATCTGAGCTTGATCTGAGTCTATCTGAGTCTGATTTGAGTCTCAGTAAGTGCAACTATCAATCAGAGAGCTGATCTGCCTGACACCTCAACTTTCTAACTGAATCATCCACCAAAAATCATCCAGATGAGCCCATATGTGTGGAGGAGAGAGGGAGGGTGCAATTCCCAATATTGCATGCATTAACGTATTTTCTGTTCAGCCCAGATCAGCTCCTTCTATCAAGGAATGGTCAGATCCAGTCAATCCCAAGACAACGAGACTAATTTCAGTCAAATCAGAGCAAATCCCAATGATTTGGGATTCGGGGTTTTCTCCATCATTTAATTAATTAAAATGATCAATATTTGATTTTTAGGGATTTTTGACCTAAGCGATGGAAAAATCACTCAAAACTTAGAAAACGTGGATCTATGGGTTTACATGGCGCTCTGAGCTTAAAAATGAGCACCCCCATTACTGAAACTGATTTCCGAGCCCATTTTTATTACAAAACCAATTTTTCCAATTAGACTATTAAAAAACAGCCTAAGTTTTGTGGAAAAATTTAAATTAAAACAAATAAAAAAATTAAAAAAATTAAAAACCTAGGGGGGCTTAGACATGTTCATATGAATCGATCATGATGCCTAGCATGTTTATACATTGACACATAGACTCTAATAACCTCAACATGCCCAAATGCCAAGCCAACCACCCCAACTTTGGAGGTATTGAGTGAAAAACTAAGAAATTATTAGTCGTTTATTCAACAACCAATAATAACCAAGGGAAAAAACACCCTGGGCTGATCGGATTGACAAATAAAGTCTAATGGCCTGAGTCTTTTATAGACACTATCATGCTAGAAAATTTTATTACAACTCCCCCACGGGGTATGAACATGTGATATAGTACAACAAGCACTTCCCAGAAGCAATTCAGAAGGTATTTTGAAGTCCAAACAAATCATCTTTGTCCGGTTCACCAGGATCACTTCGTAAAAAACCACTAAGTACAACTTATGTGGTAACATCTAACTCCAACTGCGGGACGTGTGCTCGATTTGGTCTTTAAGGCAATGAGATGATATGAGAACGCCAGAATATCTGGTTTATACACCCTGTAAAAACATCTCAACTTTACAAGAAAACCTCAGTAGCACAAGCTTTATATAAAAACAAAATGAACCATTAAGCTGATTTATTTAAACAAAATAAATGTAACTAACTAATGAAAAAAAGGTTTTATTTCGATTAGGTACAAAACAGAAATAGAGAAAGTAAATGCTCTCTTTTAGGAGCTTATTTTCCTACTTTAAGCATGATATAAAATGGTTAGGTGTAATAAAAAATCCAATGTAACCACCTAAGCATTTTATTAACATAAAAATTATTTTCCTTGTCTTTGGTTACTAGCCAAAGTAAGGATACTTTATTTAGAAAATGCAAACTTGCGTGATGATCCAGAATGGGTGGGGAGGATGGGAAATCATAGGCATGAATAATGTCATTAAAATTATTCCCAAATTGGTATGTGCTCGCGTAGGCTATTTCCATCCATGACTGGATAGGACTGATATACCAATCAGCATGATGAGGTGGACTGACTATATCATCATACTGATCATCAAGGCTTACCGAATGATAACTCATTGTATAAGCACCAAGCTGCTCCAAATCATAAGGAACCTCTATATGTGAAGAAGATGGCTGAGACTGATATTCCGCTGACTGCATCACATCTGACTTTTCATAATACTGCTTCTCAATATCTTCATTACTGATACCTTTGTGTGGCTCTGCATGATATGAATCTGGATGATCATGTGAAAATTCTGAATGCTCCTCTTCCATACTAAGATTTTCCCAGGTACCCACACTCCCTTCTATGGATGTATCATAGATTGGACTTCCACAAATTTTTGAATAGACACTCCCCTTATTGGACATATCATGGATGGGATTCTCAATAAGATTTTTACAAGTTGGATTATCTATGAAATTCCAATAGTCATCACTCCCATCCATGTCATATGTGGGGGACTCTTCATCCATGGAATCATTCTTATGCCTATCCATGTCTTCCTTGTTGGTATCACATCCTAAGATATAACTACCCTCCTCCCGTTCATAATAATCATCCTTCAAAGTTTTGGTTTCAAAGATATTACAAGAAGTTAATCCTTCCAAAACTTCATCCCTAAGTGATGAACATAGAGGAGTGTCATCATACACATCATAAATTTCTTCATAAGCGTCGATATTTGTAATGGTTTCCTCATGAGGGCTTTCTGGAAAAATATTAGCATTGCAACAAACTTGAGAACACCTCAAATCTTCAATGTTTTCAGTTATGGTAACATGAGGAGAGTCTTTAACAATGTGCTCAACCATGGTTTCCTCATGAAGCTCTTCAATAGGATCATCCTGAGTGTCCTCATCTATAATGAAATTCATGGGCTCCTTTAGCTCATTTAGGTAGGTGAGGGTCCTTTCTACAACCCTCATCATATCTCCCTCACCATCATGCCACCTCTCAAAAAACATAGCACATAAGTATTCATGGGAGGTAATGCATTTATTGGGAATACCACAAAACCATGTCCAAGCCTTCCTTTTCAAAGAATGAGAAAAGATTCACATCACATTATCCCTATGAAGTATGTTGAGTTTTGTCACAAATGAAAAAACAAATATGATGTGACAGATAGCTGAATCGCCATCTCCATAAAAAGTTGGAGCCTGGGAATATATTTCATCCTGTAGATAAGGTTCATAGTTAGGAAATCCTAGGATGCCCGAGAAATCGATGGTAGGATATGCACTAGAAATTAGAGCACCATAATATTCATCATCCATAACGGCTTATCAGTAGAATATATCAACCATGTATTTTATACTTAATCAAAGTAGCCAAATAATGAGCATTTAAAGTTTTACTATGTCATATGAGCTCATCTACACACAACAAGTCTCAACAAAATTATGAGAAAGCAGGGTTTTATCCCTTCAATAGAGTCGCCATGTGAAAAGGAAAAATAAGCATTTATAAATCTTTCACAAAAATTATTTTTTGCTTTTCTTTGTAAAAATAAAAACTGAAAAGGGTCAGTGGAGTCTCCAGATGAAAATTAAAGATCTACTCTAATCATTCATCGAACAAAGCAAAAACAAAAAGGAAGAAAAAGTCATACTCCGGGAATAAAACGGTTTATCCCTAGCAACGGCGCCAAAAAGTGTTGCCGCCTTTCACACACCTGGGGGGAACGTGGCAGAAATATTCAAGCCAATCGACATGTCCTTGGGGACAAGTCTTGAGTCAAGGCTTGTTAGAATAATCAACCCATAGTTACCTACCTTAGACATTAATTTAATCATTTTTGTCTTATTACCTAGTTTCCTAGATTCCACTCTATGCTAGTTGCCTTCTACATGTCCTAGAATTCAACGCATGCTAAAAATAAGTCATGGAGCACTTGGGAAACATCTTGGAAATGCATTTTAGCATGTCTTCTTTATTCCATATCCTTCAAAGTGCATATCTCTTTTTCTGTAAAGCTTCCTTGTTTTATTTCTGATTTAAGGCAAAGGGAAAGCTAGACTAGTGGTAACTGCCTTGTTTTTTTCCCACATCATCCTCCCTCCTTTTTTCAAAATTAAAGCATGTATGAGTTTTCTTTCCATCCCTCTTTATCTTTCCCACTTGACTTATCCAATTCGTGAGCATCTACATAGATTTGGAAACTGCTTTATGCACCTATGGGGGATTTGACTAGTTTTGGTAAGCCTACTTTTTTACTATTTCGAATGGAATATTTATGCATTCTAATATATCATGTAATTATATATTAAAACAGCCTATTACTTCATAAGTGTAATTATATTACACTTACTCAATACAAATTAGTGTTATGCTCCAATTTCAGTCTCCTTTGGTGTTAATTTTGCATGTTTGATTAGCAATTTTGTGAGTGTAATTGTTCTATCTCTTGCGTTCAATTTACAAATGGTATCATAGCCTTTGTATATTGATTTCTCGCCTTCCATATTTCTATTGAAGTTTTGACATCCTGACTGGGAGCATATTCTGCTGACTAAAGGGTACAGTTTCTGAGCTATGGACCAATCTCAGAAGATCATCTTGACTCCATTCAATTTATTTGAGTGGAAAGATGAGATGGAGATATTGTTGAGAGAGAAAGTTCTTTACATGGTGACTATGGAAACTGAGGCAGAGCCCAATGCAACTGCAGAGAAAATCAAATGGCACAACAGGAGGGATGAGACCTATGGTCTTTTGTGTCTGAGCATTTCAAGCGACCTCCTCTTCCATCTCAATGATTTGACATCACCTAATGAAGTGTGGGAGAATCTTGTAGAGATTTTTGGTAAGACATATGAGATGAAAGGACATCAAATCGATAATGAGCTGATCTCCTTGAGGCCCAGTAGCTTCGAATCCTTGCAACTCTATTTTTCCAAGTTTAAAGCTCTTGTTTTGCAGCTAAAATAGTGTGGGATCGAAAAAAAGGAAGAGAAACTAGTTTTGGCCATACTCTCTAAGCTTGGCCCTGACTATTTAGTGTTTGTTTCGACTTTCCATGCCATCGAGTTGATAGCTCGATCCTGGAAGATGCCTAAGCTTGCAGAGTTCATGGAATCCCTCACACGGGAACAATATAACTTGGTGATGATGGGCACCATCAAAACTTCCAAAGACCAAGCTTTGGTTGCTAGAGATTCAAGGGTGGATTCAAAAATCAAGAAAAAGATAAAAATTCACCTAAGCAAAAGAGAGATAAGAATAAGTCTCAATAGGAACCCCAAGGTTCTAAGAAGAACTCCCAGAAGAAGAAGAACAAAGGAGAAATAAGCAAGTGCACATACTGCAGTAAGGGCTATCATCCCGAGAGCTCTTGTATGAAGAAGAAAATTGACATGTTGACCCAACTCCTAGAGAATAATAACATCTCCCTTCCTGATTGCTCAAAGAATAGGGAAGGAGGATCAAATTCAGAGGACAGAGAGAGAGTACATTCCTTGGTTGCTAGCACATCAAGCTCACCTAGCTTTATCATAGACTCTAGAGCTTTTAGACATATGGTTTCAACAAAATAGGAATTCTCCTCTCTTGACATGTCGAAAGGTCCACCAATAGTTTTGGGAGATGACTCTCTCACTGACAGTTTGGGGAAGGGAAGGATTGATCTTGACCATGGTAAGTTCAATAATGTGTTGTATGTTCCAGGTCTTGCCTCTAATCTCTTGTCAGTGTATCAGATGACTCACACTGGGTCTCCAAAGAAGGTCATCTTCTCCCCTGATGATGTTGAAATCACTGAGATTTCAAATGGTAAAGTCATAGCAAAAGGTCTTGTTGATCACACTTTGAAGGTATACATGTTTTCCCATTTTATACCATACTCAAACCCCTCTGCTCTTCTGATTCATGCTAATGAGGCAAGAAATCTTTGGCATGAAATATTTGGCCATCTTAACTACAAGTATCTTTCTGATTTGAGTGAAAAAGATATGGTCATAGGGTTACCAAAGATCAATTTTTCTAAGGGAGTCTGTCAACGTTGTATCCTAGGAAAACACCAAGAGCACAAATATGAGAGAGATAGCCATGAGAGAACCTCTGCACCTATTGAGTTGATCCATAGTGAAATTGCTAGTACATTTGCTCATATTTCCATGAGTCAATCCAAATATGCATTGACCTTCATAGATGAATTTTCTAGGTATTGTTGGGTTCACTTCCTAAAGCATAAGTTTGAAGTTTTTGACCTCTTCAAAGTCTTTAAAGCCTTGGTTGAAAACTAGTCTAGGAGGAAACTCAAGATCCTCAGATCTGACAATGGTGGTGAGTATGTCAAGTATGAGTTCATTCAGTATTGTAAATATGCAGGTATTTAGATGCAACATTTGATCCCTTACACACCACAACAAAATTGTGTTGCTAAGAGAAAGAGCAGGTCATTGAAGGAGATGGCAACCTGCATGATGGAGGCTAAGACCTTGCCACCAAAGTTTTGGGCCGAGACTATAAATTGTGCATACTACATCCAGAATAGGGTGCCTCATAAGAAGCTTGATGGTATAACTCCTTTCGAAGCTTGGAGTGGGCACAAGCCAGATGTGACCCATTTCAGGATTTTTGGCTCAAAGGCTTGGGCTAGAATTCCAACAGAAAAGAGAAAGAATTTGCAGCCCCAAAGCCAAGAGTTCCTATTTGTTGGGTATTTTGAAGATTCAAAAGGGTACAATCTGATGAACTTGAGCACTAACAAAGCTTTCATTGAAAGAATTGTTCAATTACAAGAAGAGCCTTTAGCAGTAGTTGAAGTTGGAGAGTCCTCTTCACCACCAGATCCATTGATTGTAAGTGAAAAGACTAATGAGTTTTCTGATTCTAATATGTATGATAATGATGATTTGATTACAGATCCTAACAGTCCTACAAGACCAAAATGGGCAGAAAAGACCATTCATGAAGCTGGGGAACTAGCTGGAATACCTAATGACACAAGGAGGACTAGATCTCAATTTGAGAGTGCCCTTTGTGTGAAAGATCCTCTATTTGCTGAGAAGTGATATCTGATGGTTGAATTAGATCCAGAGACATATGAAGATCCAACACATGATCCAAGATTGCAAACCACCATGAAAGAAGAATTCAGCTCACTCCAGAAGAACAACACTTGGGAACTGGTTGATCTTCCCCCAGGAAGGAAGCTAGTTCAATGTAAGTGGGTTTTCAAGATTAAGTTTGCTGCTAATGGTTTAACTTTGAAATATAAGGCAATATTTGCAGCCAAATGCTATTCACAAGTACATGGTATTGGCTACAATGAAACCTTTGCACCAGTGGCAAAGATGGACTCCATAAGGCTAGCTTTAGCCATTGCAGCTTTGAAGCAGGGGGAGGTACATCACATGGATGTGAAGTGTGCTTTCCTAAATGGAGATCTCACTGAAGAGATTTACATGTAGCAACCTGAAGGGTTTGTTTCTAATCCATATTTAGTGTGCAGGTTAAAGAAATCATTGTATGGGCTCAAGCAAGCCCCCAGGGCTTGGTATGCCAAGATTGATGGCTTTTTGCTGTCATTGAGTTTTGTTCGATGCAAGTCTGATCCTAATGTCTATTTGAAGATGATTCATGGTTCTTTGATAATTATTGTCTTGCATGTGGATGAACTTCTAATTATAGGATGTTCAAAGAAAGAGATTGCCTCCTTGAAGAATGCAATGAACCATTCATTTTCTATGACAGATTTGGGATTGTTGAGCCAGTTCTTGGGTCTCGAAATTGCTCAATCCCAACATGGAATTAAAGTACATCAGTATAAGTATGACTTAGATTTTTTGAACAAGTTCAGCATGAAATATTGCAAGCCAAGCAAGACTCCCTTCCTTTCAGGAGTTAAGCTTGAAGAAGCAGGTTCTTCTCCTATGGTAAATAATACACTGTATAGGCAGTTGATTGGGTGTTTGATTTATCTTACACACACTCGACCTGAATTATATTATGCAGTTAGTGTGTATTTTAGATACATGGATCAAACTCACGAGATCCACTGGAGGGTAGCCAAAAGGATCCTAAACTTTGTTCAAGAAACAAGAACTCATGGGATCTTCTATAAAGCAAAATATGATCTTGATTTGATTGGGTTTACTAACAGTGATTGGGCAGGTGACAACACAGATCGAAAGTATACATCATGATATGTGTTCATGCTTGTAGAAGGACCAATTAGCTGGTCAAGCAAGAAGCAGAGTTCCATAGCACTCTCATCTACAGAAGCAGAGTATAGAGGAGTTGTAAATGCAACAACTCAGTGTTTGTGGTTGCAGAGATTACTTGGAGAATGTGGCTTCAAATCAGAGTTTTCAACTATTATCTACTGTGATAATCAGAGCACCATTCAAATCTGCAATGATCCAGTTCATAGATAGTGAAATAAGCACATTGAGATCCATATGCACTACATCAGACAACTTGTGCATGCTGGTACCATTCATCTACTCTTTTGTGCATCTTCAGAACAAGTAGCAGACATATTCACCAAAGTTTTTTGTGAGAAGACATTCAACAATCTCAAATGATTTCTAGAGAGTGCTGATCATGCTATGAAGCATGATTGATGACAAGATTTCCAAATTTTGTTTTCATGTCCATGTTTAAGGGAGGATTTTTCCCACTGGGTTTTTTCCTCTTTCCTTGGTTGTATGGACAAGTAGTATGTAAAGGGTGACTAAGCCTTGTTGCTAGGCCCTATAGTTTTCTGATATTTACTCATAAAGTCAGGCTTAAGGGGGGGTGTTAGAATAATCAACCCATAGTTACCTATCTTAGACATTAATTTAATCATTTTTGTCTTATTACCTAGTTTTCTAGATTCCACTCTATGCTAGTTACCTTATACATGTCCTAGAAGTCAAGACATGCTAAAACTGAGTCATGGAGCGCTTGGGAAACATCTTGGAAACCCATTTTATCATGGATTCTTTATTCCATATTCTCCAAAGCGCATATCTGCTTTTTTTGTAAAGCTGTCTTGTTTTATTTCTGATTTAAGGTAAAGGGAAAGCTAGACTAGTGGTAACTACCTTGTTTTTTTCCCACATCATCCTCCCTCCTTTTCTCCAAATAAAAGCATGTATGATTTGTCTTTCCATCCCTCTTTAGCTTTCCCACTTGACTTAGCCAATTCGTGAGCATCTACCTAGATTTGGAAACTGCTTTATCCACATATGGGGGATTTGACTAGTTTTGGTAAGCCTGCTTTTTTACTATTTCGAACGCCATCTTTATGCATTCGAATATCTCATGTAACTATATATTATATCAGCCTATTACTTCATAAGGTTGGATATTGTACACTTACTCAATAAATATTAGTGTTATGCTCCAATTTCAGTCTCCTTTGGTGTTAATTTTGCATGTTTGATTAGCAATTTTGTGAGTGTAATTGTTTTATCTCTTTGGTTCAATTTCCACAAGGCTGTCACATTGTTCTTGACTCCTTCGTTTAGGATCAACTCCTAACGAATCCAAGGGGGTTAGACCTTATTAAGTTACTAAGGCAAAATTATTTAGTATGGTGATGTTAAACTGAATGAGTTACTTAGGAGTTTGAAATTTAATCATAAACAACCATAGATGACAAGATAAAAAATGAGCACACGAAAGCACAATGCTGAGACACAATATATATATATATATATATATATATATATATATATA
>LPNX011003468.1:284522-330895 GCA_001517045.1 Pseudotsuga menziesii
AAAAACAGTTATAGCCGTGGATACAGCGACGACAATTTTAAAAAAAATTTCACAGCCGTGGATACAGCGACGACTCGGCGTGGATACATCGATGGCAAAGCGTGGATACAGCGACGGCTCGGCGTGGATACAGCGACGGCAAAGCGTGGATACAACGACGACAAAGCGTGGATACAACGACGGCGTGCCGTGGAACTTTTCCAAGTCTGACCTTCGCAGGTATAGCATCCCCGTCGCTATAGCGACGGCTTAGACATCTAAATAAATATAGAACATTGTCGTTGTATCAACGAAAAATTAGGGGTCGTCGCTATTGCGACGAAAAAGTTGCCACGGGAAAAAAAACACTTAGACATGGCAATATCCACGCTTTTCCGTGGATATTGCCACGTTTTTGCCGTGGAAAAATTGATCACTTGTACTAGTGTGAATGTTTTGCGATTGCCTCTTGGTATGTTTTAAGTTAATATGAAATATGAGTTGATTAAAATTAGGCAAGGGGGGCACTCCAGATATACCTGAGATTACTTGGAGTATGTCCAAAACTAAACATTCACGGCTACCGGTAACGAATATGTGGGATGAATGCAGTCTCTGAAATTGTTGTTCATAATGCACCCGAAGGTGTAACAGAGATCGGCACCTCAAGGTCACTTTTCAGGAGTTCTCGCTTCCTTTGGGTATTTTTCCATTGTTTATGGTTTGATCGAGGCGTTGGATTTTTTCCTGATGGTGGTTGATTAGGAAAGGTGAAGATTAATTAAACTAGTCACTCATGTTGCTTTTGATGCAGCCTGATTGATCGGATGAACCGCAGCCAAGTGCAAAGCATACACACCGAAGTCTTGTCAATTTTAGTAAATTTTAAGAGTGTGTTCTTGTTAAAAAAGAAGACCCTCCAGGAATCTCTTTCGGTCCAAGTGGACCTCAATCGAGAAATCAAGGAGGGGTTAATTTTACTGCTTGCATGTGAAAAATAGCAATGAAAATGGAATCAGAGATACACAACACCCGTTTTCTAATTAGTCCTACGACGCATCTCTTTCCCCTTTCAGGTCAATCGGGAAGTCATGGGGTAAGTAGTATGATTAATTTGAATTCAAAATATGGAATAATGAAAAATGTTATCAAAGTATACAATCCTGCGTAACAAGACTAATCTAGAAAAAAAATGGGAAAAAATGCAAAAAAGTGAAATGGATGCGGATCCCCCCTGGGGGGATGGGGAGTGGGATCGAAAGAGCCTACTCGAAAATATTCCTTTTTATTATTATTGGTTACAATATCAGAAAACTAAATTTTTCACTTTGGTCCTTGTTATATGGGATCCAAAGGCTTACAACAAGCTTGTAACAAGCTAAACTAAAATCACAGCGGTGGGGGAAGCCTTCGGGAAGCTCTGGTTCGCCCAAGAGTCAAAAAATAGGCAGAGTCTCCTTCTCTTTTTTGTTAAACCTGATAAAAAATAGTGAGCAATTAAAATCAAATGTTCCCAAAAACACTTAAAAGTGTTTTGGGTCACCACGCCAGTTACCAAAAAAAAACTAAGCAAAAAATGGTTAAAAGGGCTAATCTAGTTTTGCAAAACGGAACCAAGGAAAGCAAGCTTTCCTAGGGATCTTGGATTTTTATTTGGGCAGCCAATGAGATATGCACTTTTCTTTCAGAATTTAAATATTTAAAGAATGAAAAAAGAAACTACCTTATGAGCAAGCTTTAGATCTATGATTTAGCTACTTGCAAAAAAGGAAATTTCTACACCTAGATCTATCTTTATGAAATGATATTCTTTATGAAGTTGCATATCTAAGAAATTAGATTCTTATGAACTAGATCTAACAATATATAATCAATTCTTTGAACTAGATATGATCATAAGAGGAAGAAATAGGTAACCGAAAGATTGATTTTAATAGAAAGGAGGAAAAGAAGGGGAAATGCCTGTTGTTGGATGGATCTGCAATGGAAACTTGTTTGTGAAATATAGAGGGACAATGCCTTCACAAAAATGTTGGATGTATAATGGAGTCAAACTAGATCCATGGCTCATCCAATCCTTACTACTTGAAAGCTAAACACACAATCATGCACAAAACCTCATGAGATCTGGATATATATATATATATATATATATATAAGAGACAAGAATCCCATGCAAATAAACTTATTAAACATGCATAATATAGATCTTCAAACATATATGCTATGAGATACATAAAAAAAAGTAACCTTACTTGCCCAACTATACTCCTATTGATTCAGCTGAATCGTTCAAGCCAGACAGGGTTTAGATGTAGAAATTGAGAGAAAAACTGACAACATCAATAGCCACAAGACAATACTTAATCCACACACATGACAGCATTACACCATTTGGCCTCCAAATCTTCTTTATTCCAAAAATCAAAATATTACAACAGTGTTACAATAGCAAGCCCTTCAATCCAACTCTAACTAGCTTGGAAGAGGAAATGGCTGCTTTATTTATAGCAAAAACAGGAAATCTAGCCCAGGGGGGGCATAATTCCCAAGGAGAGAGAGGCTGGAGCTACATGTGGAGTGAATCTGAGCCTAGTCTGAGTCTATCCGAGTCTGATCTGAGTCTCACTAAGTGTAACTGTCAATCGAAGAGCTGATATGCCTGACAGCTCAACCTGCTAACTGAAGCATCCACCAAAACGCATCCAGATGAGCCCACACGTGTGGAGGAGAGAGGGAGGGTACAATTACCAAGATTGCATGCATTAATGTACTCTATGTTTAGCCCAGATCAACTCCTTCTGTCAAGGAATGGTTAGATCTAGTTAATCCCAAGCCGATGAGACTGATTTCAGTAAAATCGAAGCAAATCCCAATGGTTTAGGATTTCAGGTTTTCTCCATTATTTAATTAATTAAAATGATCAATATTTGATTTTTAGGGATTTTTGACCTGAGCGATGGAAAAATCACTCAAAACTTAGAAAAAGTGGGTCTATGGGTGTACATGGCGCTTTGAGCTTGAAAATGAGCACCCCCATGACTGAAACTGATTTTTGAGCCCACTTTTATTACAAAACCAATTTTTCCAATTAGACTATTAAAAAATATCCTAAGTTTTGTGGAAAAATTAAAATTAAAAAAAACTTAAAAAATTAAAAAAATTAAAAACCTAGGGGGACTTAGACATGTTCATTTGACTCGATCATGATGCCTAGCATGTTTATACATTGACATACAGACTCTAATAACCTCAATAGGCCCAAATTCCAAGCCAACCACCCCAACTTTGGAGGTATTGAGTGAAAAACTCAAAAATTATCAGTCGTTTATTCAACAACCAATAATAACCAAGGGAAAAAACACCCTGGGATGATCGGATTGACAAATAAAATCTAAGAGACCGAGTCTTTTACAGACACTATCATGCTAGAACATTTTATTACAACTCCCCCACGAGGTATGAACATGTGATATAGTACAACAAGCACTTCCCAGAAGCAATTCAGAAGGTCTTTTGAAGTCCGAACAAATCATCTTTGTCCGGTTCACCAGGCTCACTTGATAAAAAGCCACTAAGTACAACTTAGGTGGGAACACTTATCAACCTCCGATGCAAAATTTTAACTCCTGGAACTCTTGGACATAGCCACCAAACCAAGAAAATTCTTGGTCTCCTGGATGGAGGAACTTCCATCCAGGGAACCAGTTTCCCCATAACCAACCTCCTCAATAGTTTCCACGTCAAACGTTTCCTCATCAACCATACCCTCCTCAACAATATCCTTAGCCTTATCAGCAATATCAGTAGTCGCAGCTGCAACTCCAGAATAATGATGTCCCTAATGTTCCTATACATACACAGCTTCCCACTCAACCTAACCCCAACCCAAACAATAAAGCAACCCATCAATCTGAGACTGCCAACATGCCCGCTTACTCCACTACTCCAGTTCCCTGTAACGACATCCACTTACTCAAAATTCTACTCCTTCAGGCCCTTCATGATGTGCCTATCTATGGCAGAACCGTTCGGGATCTGTGTACAAGGAAACCAAGAAGAAAAGTCAGGGACCCTCCCACTGTTCATGTCATAGGGAAATTATCTGAATTAATAATGGGAAAAACCCTCTTGGACAAATACGACGATCCTGGGCATCCCACTGCCACTGTGCAAATTGGGAGCACACAGATACCCAACGTACTGGTATATTTAGGTGGAGCAATTAATGTCATGACCATTGAAACTGTAAGGAAAGTTGGGCTCACTAATCTTAGGACAACTTCTACCATTTTATAACTTGCAGATAGATCCACTATTAAACTTGAAGGAATATTGGACGACCTCTTTATCTCAGTTGATTCATGGGAATATCCTGCTGAATTCTTGGTTTTACAACCCAAGTTGCAGCTAGGAGGACACCCACTGATCTTGGGAAGGCCCTGGTTAGCTACAGCTGATGCTTGCATCAACTGTCGGTCTGGGTCTATGACCATATCAGATGGAACCGAGATAAAGAACCTCACTCTCTATCCTCCATCTTGGCCAAGTCTAGAAGCTGAAACTTTGTTGTGGATGGATCTAGAGGAGGAGGTGGGCGTTCAACCATTATTAACGATAGGGAAGGCCTTGAATTTTAAAGATGAAACTGAAGACAATGCTATTAACAATTTCATCAATGAACCCACTTCTGTCAATAATTTTTTTTATTAGATCCCGAATGCTACTCTAGGTGAAGAAGAACAATAAAACCTCACAGAGGAGACATTAGTCAGTGATACTCACATAGTTCCAGTGTTGAAAAATTTGAAAAGTGTTCCCGTCGAGATAGAGTTTGGAAAAACCCTAAATATCAATCCCAGTCTTGCCCCGGATGAACAGGAACGCCTAATCACTCTCTTACAAAAACATAAGGGGGCATTTGCCTAGGAGTACACAGACATGAAGGGAATCCCTTCTAACATGTGCACCCACCACATTTATATCAAAAGTGACTCCCAGCCTGTGTGCCAGCCTCAACGAAGAATGAAACCCAATATTAGGGACATCATGAAGGAAGAAATTCAAAAACTCTTGGAAGCAGGATTTATATATCCCATCTCAAACAGCAAGTGGGTGTCTCCACTTGTGATAGTACCCAAGAATAATGGTAAATGGAGAGTCTATGTGGACTATAGAGATATGACCAAGGAAACATAGAAAGGTCACTTTCCCCTGCCTTTCATCGATCAAGTACTTGACACCTTATCTGGGAAGAAGTTTTTCTCCTTGCTGGATGGGTTTAGTGGGTACAATCAATTCTAGATTGCTCTTGAAGACCAGGATAAAACTACCTTCACCTATCCCTAGGGAACTTTTGCATACATGGTGCTTCCCTTTTGTTTATGCAATGAACCAACCACATTTTAGAGAGCTATGATTGGCATCTTTTCAGAGTTGGTCAATGATAGTATGGAAATTTTCATGTATGATTTTACTCCTTATGGCAAGGACTTTGAAGAAGCATTGGAAAATTTGGAAAAAAGGTTTTAACATGCTACGAGCAGACCCAGCTATCTTTGAGCACTAAAAAGTACCATATGATGAGGAGTGAAGGGGTAGTGCTGGGAAATTTTATCTCTGCTGATGGCATCCAGGTAGATCCCTCTAAAATCAGGGTAATTAAAAATATACCCACTTGTAGAACTCAAAAAGAGGTGCGTAGTTTCTTAGGGCATGCTCGTTATTCCACAAGATTTATAGAAAACTTTTCCAAACTTTCCTCTCCTTTGTTTTCATTATTAATTAAGAATGTGCAGTTTATTTCGAATGAGGCATGCTATATAGCATTTGTTAAACTTAAGGAGAAGCTGTCTACAACCCCCATCCTAAGGGGGCCCAATTGGGCCCTGCCTTTTCACGTTTCTTCAGATGCCTCTGATACTACCATTGGAGCAGTTTTAGGACAGTAGGATGGTCAAGCACCTTATGCAGTCTATTACATTAGCAAAAACTTATCCCCTGCTGAACTTAATTATACTATTACCGAGAAGGACTTTTTAGCCATTGTTTACTCCATTAACAAATTTAGACACTACATCACTGGATATCCCACCTTTGTGCACACTGACCATTCAGCCATCAAGTATCTAATGAATAAACCTGTTACAAATGCTCAGGTAACTAGACGGCTGTTATTATTGTAGGCATTTGATATCACTATTATAGAAAGACTTGGAAAAGAAAATTTTTTCGCTAATTTCTTATCTTGTTTTACTAACAATGATGATAATATTCCTGTTGAGGACTCTTTTCCAGATGAACACTTATTTGCAGTTCTAGCTTATTCCCCTTGGTATGTAGATGTCTCTATCTACTTGGATGCAGGGAAGCTTCCAACACATTTGTCAAAAAGAGAAAAGAGGAAAATCATCCAACAAAGTGACAGGTATTGTTGGATAGGTGGTCATCTCTTCTACATAGGCCCTGTTCTTGAGATCATAAGATGTGTAAGAGAATATGAAATATTCCATATTCTGAAGGCCTACCATGATGAGCCTTGTAGGGGACATTTTGTAGATAGGAGGACAAGTCATAAGGTGCTAAGAATGGGATAGTATTGGTCGACACTTTTCAGGGATGCAAAACAATATGTCTAGTCTTGTGATAACTGCAGAGGATGGGCCAACTTAACAGATTGGATCAAATGCCTCTTCAACCACAGTTGGTGGTTGAACGTTTTGACAGATGGGCCTTATATTTTGTTGGCCCTATCAACCCTCATTCCAGGAAGAAAGCCTACATCTTGGTTTGTACCGACTACATGAAAAAATGGGTAGAAGTTGTGGCTTTGGCGAAAGCCAATGACCAGGTTGTAATTAATTTCCTGTATGGTGAAATCTTTACATGTTTTGGAGTACCCAAGGAAGTTGTTACAAATGGAGGACCTTAGTTTGTGTCGCATCAATTTGAATCTTTGCTACAGAAGTACCATATTCAACACCAAATAGCTTCACCATACCATCCCCAGGCCAATGGCCAGGTGGAAAGAAATAACAAAGTTATTGAAGCCATCCTTACCAAAATAGTCAGGAGCCATCGTAGAGACTAGGCTGATAGACTTCCGGAAGCATTTTGGGCATATTGTACTACTTGGCGCAATACTACATGTTTCTCTCCTTATGACTTGGTGTATGAAAAAAGTGTTATCTTCCCCATTGAATTCAAAATCAAGACCTTGAAGAAAAATATGGAGGTAAACTTAGGTGTGACTGAAGCCCAGAGGAGCAAATTGAATCAATTTAATGAACTTGATGAGAAACGTTTAGCATCTATGGATCAGACAGTATTAATTCAACAACAGAGATCTAATTGGCACGATCGATTCATCAAAAAGAAAGTATTTTGCGAAGGAGACTGAGAATTATTATATGATTCAAGATTCAAAAGGGACTTCAAGGGTAAGTTACGCACAAGATGGTTGGGCCCATACCTGGCATATAGAGTATATGATAATGGTACAGTTTTCCTGGTTGCCATTGATGAGAATCATGCACCATCATTTGCTAATGGTCATAGGCTACGACTGTACCATAAGCCTATTTCGAAGGATGCATTCACTTCACATATTGCAGCTGATCTGGAATACCAGTTAAAACAAGCGCATGAATCTTTCTCTACCCTTGTCAATCTCTATACAATCTGTGTGATTCGTACATAGATTTTTCTACATAAATAATTGAAATTTTTTATTATTTTTATTTTTCCTTTGCGCTTGATCCATTTTTTTTAAGAATATGTGCAGGGATGTACCTGAGGAGCAATGGCATGATCGGGCCTAACTGTTATGGAGAGAAATTCCTATTGCTTGGGGTACCACAACAGACAGCTTGACTCCAGAAATCAATCCTTTCCTATATGCAAGAGAAACCAAATATCTAACACTAAAGGATCTCGGTTCGTACCTTATTCTAGACGGTTGATGTAGATCCCCATTGAGCTTTCCAACTACAACTTGAATTGATAAATTGCTTCCTCAACATTCAATAAACAAGACAAGCATGCTATATATAATTGTGTTAGACCTACTCTAGCATATATAATCAATAACATATAAGCATTTAAAAGAATCCATGGATTAAATACTCATTTAAAAACATTATATTGGATAGGAAAAGATATTTCTATTAATATAAAACGAAGATTATAATAGTGACAACCTCTGTCGACACATCTGCGAATCGGAGAAACTAAGTCCCCCACTTGGGCCTCCACCACTTCAATCCTCCATCTCTTAATAGCAAGCTCACAAGCAAAAGGAAATCTTGGGAAGAACAAAAAAGTGCTCCAAGGTAAAAAGGGATGTAGACTCAAGTATAAGTTTTGGCAACAATGGACTATAGTTTTCTTGCTCTTTAATTCCTCATGCCTTCAATGTGTCCAAAGGGTTCCTTATATAACTCTTCAATGGGGTAATGAAAGGTCGAACCTGAGCGATTTCAAGGCATATGGAAGGCCAGGAGACAAGTGAGTTGGATCCATATCAAGGAAAACTCCAAAAGAATTTGGCCTTTTGCACACATCCCGACGTATGCGGGTTTAAGGGTCAAATCCGCGTATATACACGAGAAAGGGATTAAAAGTCGCGTATGGAATTTTTTGCATGTTTTTAGGGATGATCTTGGAAACATAAAAGGTACAAAAATGGTCCATGGGGTCTAAGGAGTCTGCAGAGGGACAGGGAAGGCCATAAAAGTGTGATTCACCATGTGTTGTAAAATCAGCTGTAACAGATGCCCCTTAATTTGTGAGGTCAGAGGGGTCATACGATGCCCGAAATACATTATAATTCCATCCCAGAAGTGAAGTGCTGAAGAACCCAGTGGAAGAACCAACCATGCAATCAGTACAATACAATGATAAAGCTATGCATATAGCTGCAAGTAGATACAACAGTCTCGAATACATAAGAGTACAATGGCCATGAATAGGCATGATACAATATGACATGTGTGGTCATTGCCACGTACAATATAAATAGATCAGAATCTCCATGATGAAGATATACAAAGGATCATGATCTCCTTGAATGCTGAAGGTATATAATGGATCAAGATATCCATAATGGCTGGAAATGTCTGACATATATTGGAATCAAGTCACGAGAGCTGAAATCTCATGAACACTGGCACGATCAAGGAGGTAGCATATAAGAGATTCCACCAATCTGGAAGGTCATCTACACAAACCGCTACGAGTACATGTCCTACTATGTGAATAGAGGTGTCAAGGTCGAACATAGTAGTCCATCGTCTGATTACCGGTCATTGATGTATACCGTTAACAGACGTGAGATCACCCATCGATAATGAAAATGGGAATAAAGGTACTAGAGTGCAAACTAACAAGTGTGAATAAATGTGTTGAGTTAGAACACTTGAGAGGATCCATCGATCAGGGGACATTGATGTATTCCCAAAACCTGTCGATGGCGAGAGAACTTGCCACTGATGACTGCAAGTCTCAAGGCACTCAAAACTGACTCTATATTCCTATCCTAGAATAAATGATCTGAAGTCTATGGGATGAAATCCACTGGAAGGGGGGCATTAAGGCATTCCCCATCATCCAACACGAGGTAGTCAACTAAGCTGTATAATGTGGAAGGACTCGATCATAAGGTGCACGAACCAGTAACTATACGGGGAATGGTCGAGATGCAAAGTCAAGATAACTGAGGAATGGCTGAATCATGTTTCAACTTCCTTCGAACAAGAGCATAAAGGTGAATGGTGACTGAATGTAGGCAGCATAGACTCGATATAAAAAACTGGGACATCTCTGTGACACAGGAGGCATCGACAGAGGCTCCATAGTGATTGGAAGCTTAACCAGTCGGTGGAGATAAAATCAGATAAAAAAGTATAGCTCCTAAAGTCAAACTATTAACCCAACCAATAGATGTGATATACAATGCTCTGTTCGAAGGCGACATGACTCGACTACTACCAAAGATAACATCTTTTCTTGTCCGGATTTTTGGTTTTTTAATTTTTTTTTGGACTTTTTCAAATATTTGGAAAGCTTGAAAAATAATAAAATTGCTTTAAAGTTACATACTAGGATTAGACGAGTGTCAAATAGGCAAACAAACTAGTTCCAAGCAGCAGAACATACCTATGCTCAATGCAAGGACACATGTGTAGGATAGCGACACTCAGGGGAAAGTCCCCTCCCGGTAAAAATAGGGAATCAAGCTGCAAAGGATATATGAAATGGCTCTGTGTGGCTAGACATGAGACAAGCTCGGGTTGTATGGCTGATACTCAAAGTCAGGGAAGCCGGTATAAGGCCTAATGAGGTAGGAAAAGCTCATGATAATGCATTTACAACTTGACATAAGGGAGTCCTGGGGAAACAAGCTATCAAAAAGATCAAGAGGAGTATGAGGCTCTTGCGAAATGTCATGGTGATACTATACAATGGACTCCCACACCCTAAAGGAAAAATTGTTGGCATGGGCACCAAATGCAAACAAGGAGCTAACTAGAGTACCCATGTACGGTCAAGCTCTACCATTGACATCATGTCACTTCTAAAACAACAAGAAGGTTTCGTGACAGGATAGAATGGGTTTGTACCTAAAGTTATAATGAAATGGTTATAAGGTCATGCAAAATGAAAATGGAGGTGAAATCTAACCTATATGTTAGTTTAAACATCATACCTAAAATCGACATGAACGGGTCAAAACAGTGGTCGAAACAGCGCTCAAAACGGTCTCCTACATCATCATATTCATAAAAAATGGTCCAAAAGGGTCAGAAATGGTCCAAAACTATAGAAAGGGGGTAAATTTTTTCAAAAATATGAAAAATTTCTATTAATAGTAAAAAATTCAAAACATTATATAACATTTGAAATTTTTACCCAATTAAGCTTAGAACTTCAAACGCGAATTCCGGGAGTTCCAGCCAGCGGAATCCAACACCGTTTTTTCCAGGTAACTTCCCATGCTCTGCTCTTTCATTTGCATGCAAAATTTTGAAATTTCCATGGTCCAAAATCGATTGCTACGCCACTCTAAAATATGCGCCTTGGCCCATGCGAAAATCGAGGATTTTTCCACGTATAGGGCTGGCTATACATGGAAAAATGCCTCAAAGTTGCGTACATACGCGGCTGTTTAGCAAACAGTCACGTATGCAGCCGCATTTAAGTTTTTCTATGACATTCAATGACCCAAACTTAATATCAATGTGCAGGATGGTTCTAGAATGGAGGGAACGAGAGCACGAAGATGTAGAAGAAGCAGTATGGGGAGATCTAATGGAACAACAAGGTCTTCGTGCATGTGGGCTCTAGAAGTTTTGGTGTCTTGGTGGCTTAAGGGCCAAACCAAGATTGTTGCAGATTCTAGTAGACTACTGGGATCCTGACTCAGAGTCTTTCCAGATCGACGGGATGTCCCTCACTATAGAGGTGGAGGACATATACTTCATTATAGGATTGTCCTGACGGGGGGAAGTGGTGAACCTACGGTCTTGCGGGTCTGGAGGTGGCCTCACCATAGATGAGTATATAGCTGTATACTGTTATCTGGACATGGAGAAGTTCAAGAGTCAGATCCCAACTAACTCCATACAAGTGCTAGGCCTAAAGGCCATACTACTAACACTCGGCAGGGTAGCAGGGCTAGCCTCACTCCACCAGGCCTCACAGCCCTTGATGTTCTATGTAGTGGAGTGCATGAGACCCATAGTTTATGATTGGAGAACTGCATTGTTTAGCAACATGAAGCAACATCTCAGCGACTGCAAGATGGGTAGGGTATGAAAATTCAGTTTCAGTAGTATACTGAGCATGTTCTTCTTTGAGCATGTTCTGGGACTCAGCCCTAGAGTTGGAATTCCTCTTCACGGGGTTCGAGATCTGGCCCAACGACGTTGGGCAGATGTGATGCGCAGACTGGGTGGAGGTAGGGTGTCCAACCCCTATCTAGTTGATTTGTTTCCATGGTGGCAGCAGCAAATAGTTGCCATCGATGATTACCCCAATGTGGGGATATATTTTCGGGGAGATCCCGACATGCCTCTACCACCAGGATCAACATACGGTGACATTGGTAACGAATCCCAACCCTCTTTTTAATTTTTTTGAATTATTTAATTTTTTTGTGTTTTTTGATATATATAGACTCAAAAGACATGCTTTTGCATGACAAGACATAGTGACATCCTTTCATATGTATGCAAATGTAGGACCACGACGGCCTAACGGTTTCCCTCATAATAGACGGAGGGGAAGAGGAGATGACATTATGGATGTGGATGTGGAGTGGACGCTCCAAAGCATTCATACCAACTTCATGCGGCTGACACATAGGGTACCCATGGCGCAGGTCGAGGACCTGCCTGAGGCCATGCAGCGTCAGGTGGTGGGTGTACCATGAGCATGGGTGCGGTTATTTCGACGACTAGCTAGAGCCGTGGTGACATTCCACGATCAGAATCCCCCTCCTCCTCCCTAGGCTTAGATACCTGGGAGTGATACCTTTTGTACTACCGTGTATTTATATTTTGGTGTCTCAGAAGCCCCATTTTTGTATTATGACACTTATGTATTATCACATTTTGGATGTTTAATGAAAAACTTTTATGATGATCGATTTATTTATTTACATGTGTAAAAATGTATGTTTGTGATGAGCTTATTGTCTATGAATCAAATGCCAATCTAACACATAGTTAGCATATGAGTCAGCAACTTGATTATAAATTCTTGGAACATGTATATATGTTATGTTGTCAAATTGTCATTCTAACAATCTCACACGTAAGAATCTTCGTAATATTGTTGGATCCCTAACATGATACAAGCCATTAAGCTCTGACACTACTAACTGTGAATCAAGACGTACCTCAAGAGAGAGAACACCATGTGAAATGGAATCCCGCAGAAGCTCGATAATAGCACTATACTCAGCAACATTGTTCGAAGAGGGTCGTAAACATATGCCTCCTGAAGACAATACCTGACCCGTAGGAGTATAAATCACCCAAGCAGCAGAGGCTGAGTGTTGAGTGTGGTGGATAGCACCATCCGTGAATCCTATATAGATGGAAGACTCCATTGACATCTGCCATAAGAAGCGAAAGCTAATCACAAACTTGATCACCATAAGAAAAACCTAACTATGCAAAATACTGTACAATAATATATAATAGTCAGCCCTGGCTGAGAATCATGCATAGTACTTTTTAAGATAGAGCCCATTTATAGGATTCGCCAAGGCTGTCCCCTCATAATCTACTAGCTCATATGCGCCCTTCTCTAACACACGTTTAACAACGTAAGGACCATGCCACATGGGGTTAAACTTTCTTTCCCCCAAGGGTTCTTTATCTTGATCCCACAAAAGGACTAAATATCCTTCACTAAACTTCCTTGGACGGACAGATTTATCATACTAGACCTTAATGCGACGCTTATTCACTTCTAGAGCCACCAAGGAATCTCGGCGCTTCTCATCAAGCTTCTCTAAGTGGAACAAACATTCCTCTAATGGGGAAGTGTTTGGTAAGAGCTCTATGGATAGCTTCAAAGAAGGGATTTCACACTCAACCGACAATATAGACTCCACTCCATGTACAAGTTGATATGGAGAAAAATCGGTGGCAGTCTTAACTGCGGTCCTATAAGCCCACAAAGTATGATATAACATGATATGCCAATTGGTCTTGCTTTGTGCGATGGTTCGTTGGAGAATGGACTTGAGTGATTTGTTCATTGCTTCAACCTTTCCATTCTCTTGAGGGTAATAAGAAGAGGAATGCTCCTGCTTAGACTCTAACTTCGAGGCTAATTCTTCCATTATCCGATTCTGAAAGTGCTTACCATGGTCAATGACAAGCTCCTTTGGAATACCGAACTGAGTAATGATCTGGTTGAATACAAAATGTGCGGCTATCTCACCGCCAGATTTAACCGTGGGCATAGCCTCAGCCCATTTCATGAAATAGTCAACAACCACTATAATATGATGATGCCCCCCAGCTAAAGCTAGGTTGCAATCCATGAAATCAAGCCCCCACTTAGTGAAGGGACTAGTGGTGATAATTGGATGTAACGGGGCGGGACGTGAGCGCATATTGTGTGCAAACACCTGGTAAGGGTGGCACTTCTTGACCGCATTGACACAATCTTTGAAAATTGACAGCCATAAATAACCTGTTCTCAAGATTTTTTGGGCTGTAGAAATCCCAGATAAATGACCACCACACGCCCCTCCATGGAAATCATTCAACACAAGCTCAGCCTCCTCATGAGTTAAACAACAACGTAAAATGGAATCTACCCCATGACAGTATAATGTGTTATCCACTATGAGGTAATTCTTGGATACATGACGTAACCATCGTCGCTCATCCCATGAAAGGTGAGTAGGGACCTTCAATGTTTGTAAATATATGATAATATCCCCGTACCATGTATCCAAAGTTTAGATTAGGAAAATGTGCTCATCGATAAACATATCTTCACAAACTTCCTCCTCCTCCTTGCTTGGGAAATCAGATATAAGCTCTGCACAAATCAATGATTTTTTTGATTTTTCCGAAACAAACTCGAGATCAAATTATTAGAAGATGACAATCCACTTATTGTACTTTCCCCCTATCATCCTTCAAGTGAGGATGATCTAAAATGGATTGACATGGGCTACCACCAAGGTCTGGCGAAGGAGAATATAATGTCTCAATCTTTGAACCGCATGAACGGTAGCTAAAGCAAGTTTCTCCACATGGGAATAACAGATCTCTACATCTATAAGGTTTTGGCTCAAACAATATATGACATGCTCCTAGAGCTCCTCATCCTCCTGAACCAAAACCATACCAATCGTCTCCATGGATGCGGCCACATAAAGTAAAAAGTCACGGCTATAGTCGGGTGGGCTAATCATCAGGGCCGATGCCAAGGCTCGCTTAAGCGCATCAAAGGACTCCTGGGCTCGCTCATCCTAGAAAAAGGTAGTGTCCTTCTTCAAAAGACGCATAAATCCTCTAGTCAAATTGGTAAAGTTAATGACAAATCTCCGCAAGAAATTTTCCATGCCTTGCAAACACTGAAGATGTCTAATGTTTCTCGGGGGAGACAATTGAAGTATTGCCTCAAACTTTAAAGGGTCGAATCTTATACCCTCCTTGGAGACAATGAACCCTAATAAGAGACCAGACTTCACACAAAAGATGCATTTATGAGGATTTAACCTGACCAAGTAATGGTGACATCTCTCAAATGGTAGGAATGATGCATCCTCTGACGAGAATGAGTAGCAAGGTCATCCAAAAAGACTTCAATAATTGATTTGAGATCATGAAAGATCCAGCATTTTTAAGGCCAAAAGGCATTTTCTGATATGCAAAGGTACCCCAAGGACAAATAAAGGCAGTCTTATGTTGGTCCTCGGGTTTGATCTGTATCTGATTATATCTGGAAAAACCATCCATAAAGGAAAATACCTTGCTTCCCACACACTCATCCAAAATTTGATCAATAAATGGTGTAGGAAAATTATCCTTAGGATAGGCATGATTCAAGTCACGAAAATCAGTACATATACGGATCGTTCCCTGCTTCTTATCAATCGGAACAGGATTTGAAACCCACTACGTCAAGGGAACGAGATAGATAAAGTCGACATTCAACAATTTTTCTATCTTCGCCTTAATCGCGGGTGCTTTTCTAGGATTCACCACATGCAAGCGTTGTCAAATAGTCTTAGCATTGGGATAAGTTTTAATCTCATGTTCAACAATGCAAGGATTGATACTTGGAATTTCCTCATATGACCAATAAAATACGTCACGAAACTCTTTGAACAGCTCGGTATACTCTTGAATCTCAACATGGGAACATTCTTCCCCAATATAGACATTCTCAATCTTTCCAGGATCGCGAGAGATATTGATAGGAATTGTAGGAGATATATTTGCCATGTTTCCATTAGCCATTGGACCAGGAGAGCTTAATGGAACCACGAGACTGCCAATTCTCTCACTAAGAATATCCCTAAAGTCTTCACACTCCAAATGGTCAAGCTCAGGAAGAAAGTAAGATCTATGATGCAACTCTTCCCAAGGTGGCTCAACCCCAGACATAGCCTCAACAATAGCTTCATCTGATGGAAAAACGCTATCAAGGAAGTCATGCGCATGAGAAGACTCAACTGCCCATGCAGGCAGCACATATGGGTCCTCCTCCTCCCTCCACAAATAGGAAAGACTAGGCTATACAACAAATTCAAGATTCGCTTGATATGCTATCATTTCTGTAGGAAACAACACGTCTGTTCCGATAGGCTCACATGAAGGACTTGGTGTAGGAAGAATCCAAGGATCTTCCATATGAGTAGTGCGAAAAGACACCGAACGCAATGACGACGAAGCCTCAATGGAACTAGACCTGATTATAAGAACAGGTGCAGTACAACTAAAGGATCCCATAAGGGATGGAAACATGCCAATACCCACACTCCCAGTTGCCGGCTAAGAGTGCTTGACAATCTGGACATAAGCTCCTGAAGATGCGGAAACACACAGATTCTTGAAGGACATTTGATCAATCGTAACTATCTTCCAATCAAATGGAAAGCATACAACTCGAAATATAGAAGAAGCTACAACTTGCATACTATACATACAATTCCTATCTAGTAACAGATTGTAGTCAAGGGGTGCATCAACCACCTCAACCTCGATCGCGATGGTCTTCTCTCCCAAACGGACCTTAATAGAAGGAAAAATGCCGTGCAGCCGAAACTATCTACCATCAAAAGTAGTCAACATGGTAGCAGATTTAGACAACTCATGGGAACCCAAACCCTTCCAACATACCAAAGACATCACGGAAGTAGCAGTGCCTTCGTCAATCACAGTGCGTTTGACGGTCATGTTAAGGCATTCTACATGAATCAAGAGAGACAAATAGTAAGGTAAGCAAGGCTGTAGTCCCACGGTTTCAAATTTAATGACAGAGGAAGATTTATCATCGTTAACAGCAAGAGCAGAAAGCAAAGCCTTCCTTTGCGAAGGACAACTCTGAAGTACTTCGAGTGCAGACATCTTCACAAGGAGTGTGGACCAAATCCTCGACAACAGAATAGTTCTGGGCGGCTCGGGAATTAGGATTGTGCCCTGAACACTTAAGGAATCCCTTAGGAATGCAAGGTGCAACTTTAGGTTTATCCACAGGGTTTTCAGTATGCAAAGGACTCCGGGGTGGAGCAGGTTCCTTTTCAAGGTCTGGTTGTGACGAACCATAGTCCTTCGCACGAGTCACAACCTGAGTAGCACGCACCATATTGATGCAACCATGACCACTACTAGCTTCTGGCGGATCTTGATCTCCACCAGACTGATCATGGGTCCTCGAGTTCATGTTTTGATTATGAGGTAAATGGTTGGTCAGCACAGCTGAGTCCTATGCTATGAACCTCGAGGCTTCTTCTATCCGAGGGCACAAGTGAGTGAGGTGGTCATCCTTACACAACTTGCAAGGAAACTTAACCTTATGTTTACACTGCTTGTCCCCCCTATCATTTCGGGCATTCTTGTCATTATAATTGCCATTTTCATTCCTATTCCCACCCTTATGATTTTTTTTACTCTTCTTCTTATTCCTTCTAGATTGCTGGTTAACCTTCTGGTCTGACGATTGCACCGAAAGCACATTCACCGTTTGGGTGGGTTGAGACGAAGCCGTGGCTTGTCCTGAGGTAGATTGGTTGATAGATAATTGACTAACCTATTTCACAACCAAATCCATAGGTTTGGTACTCATACAACCAACAATGCCATCGGCATGTGGTCTAGGTTTGACCTTAGGGTCGAAACTAGAATGCGAAGTGTTAGGAAAGATCTCATATAACAAACCGGATTGAGCATAAATCAAATCCAATTCCTGTGCCCTAAAAATGGCTTGTTCCTCATTCTGAACTCCGGATGTAGAAACATCCTTCGCTATATAAGGT
The DNA here is from genome assembly GCA_001517045.1 of Pseudotsuga menziesii. NCBI lineage: Eukaryota > Viridiplantae > Streptophyta > Pinopsida > Pinales > Pinaceae > Pseudotsuga > Pseudotsuga menziesii. Next base: position 302,512 of record LPNX011003468.1, read on the forward strand.
AGTAATGATTTAAGGAACCACTCGAGGAGAAAATCCGCCAGTATGAAGGCTTTAATCAATCTCTTCCATCTACGCCACTCTTGGATATGGTCCGAGATATGTGTGGCTTTGTCTTGTCGAAATGTCAACAAGAGTTCTGTATCAATGTCGTAACGCACTAGTATCTATAAGTGGTTGAGAAAATTCATAGCTAGGTCATCGAACAAAGTGAATGCCCCCCTAGGTAGCTCTATATACCATTTCTCTTCAGGCCTAGTGAGGGTGCATTGAAATAGCCTTAAACGGATCGAATCTTCATGTAAGGAATTAGAAGAGCACCAAAGGTGAAATGTAGTAACATGTTCACTAGGATCTTCTTCTGGTTTGCCCTCGAATTTGGGAATGTCCGAGGGAAGCTTGGTAGGGACAGTCATCCAAGCCGGGTCATAAGATACCAGATCATTTGTTAGTCTCGACAAGTCAGGAAAATTTAATGTTGCGAGGAAAGGGAGCCTAGGTTGAGCAGGTCGATGAGACGTTCCCTGATAATTTTGGTTCACATAGGACTAATTACCATAACCACCATGGCCATGGCCATAGTATCCTCCTCCCGTTTGACCCGTGTAGGGTGGCATGGAAGCACCATAATGTGGTGTACCTTGACTATTTGGGGATATAAAGCCATAATTCGGGGAGTAAGTGGGTTGTTGATACCCTTACCCATAAGGTGAATAACTCTATGCATACTGTGGTCCATAATATGGTCCATAAGAAGTCCCATGAGATGTCCCATGAGACACTCCATAAGTAGGAATATGACAAACAAAAGTAGGAATACGACCTCCCAAGACAACAGGAGGTACTTGACTCTGAGACATGACTACGCAAGTAGCAGCAGTATGGACATGAATCGTAGTAACATTCCGGCCCGAAGGACCACGTGAATGAGGGGGAGGAATAGCATTAGAAGAACTAGGAATAGAGGATGAAGGGACATGCTAAACTATGTAAGTGGTATTCCCTACCGTCACTCGTCTTGGTTCTGGTATCCGAATAGGACTACTAGCACTAGGTCTAGGAAGAACATATGATGTAACCTCCACCACCAGGATGGAGGGTACAATGTGACTCATGTTCCCAAACCTTTCCACATGGAAATGACTAGGAATGCCCCCAACAATAGTGTTAGGTTCAAACTTTGACTTGGCATGCTGAGCCAAATCATGTGTAGGAATACCAAACATATCATAACTAGTGCTTGCAAGTTCATGATGAGTCTCGTCGCTCGGAAACCAATACCGACAACCTGTGAATGAGGGATAATGCCTAGTGTGTGTAGGTATATCAGGTGAAGGATCATATGTAGGAGTAGGATCTTTTTCCCCAACCTCATGAGGTGGAGAAGGCAACTCAGGAATTTCATTTTCATGATCTCCCATCATGTGTGAATCAATGTGAGAAGTAGTCCGCCTGGACTATCTGTTTCTCTCTCCCAAAGGAGGAGGAGATGTAGAAGGCAAAAGTCCTGCTAAACGATGAAAACGGCGAAATGCCACACCCGAATCCACAATGACTCAAAAAATCAAAAAGAATCTTCTACTTACGTAAACCCTAAGCAAGCTAGCGTGCACAGAGCATACACCTATATAATCTAAATCCAATCACAAGCAAACAAGGGTAGAATATGTGAGCTCCCGAATGAAGCAGGTATGTCTCACCTAGGAGAGGCTTGAGACTCCCATACACAACAAGCGGAGGTTTGTAACCAATTATTGTGGCCCTTAGGTTCAATGCATATAGCGACTGTGTTGTCCAACCCCAACCTGGCTGGGACACCTGCAGAATAACCCCTGCAAAGTACCCCCTCGATAACCTAGGTAAGGAAACTAAGGTCACCTCAATATAATCAATTCTGAGGTAGAAAGTCGTAGGATGGATTAACCGTATGGTCATGGTAGAAAATCCTGAAACTCTCAAGAGAGCCCCCAGATACAAATACAATCCTATAAATATATCCGGTGCTACTCAATTATGACTAGGGGTCATCCCAATCAATAACCGCTCACACTGCCTTGTGCTTAACTCCCTTGTAAGAGAAGGATCCTGAGAAACACTAATTATACCAAGGAATTTCACACTCTCACCAGGACAGACACATACATATTGTTGTTTAGTGGTCTTGGAGAATTTACTCACAATGAACTATTCCAAGACCCTAAAACCTAATCTTGTTGGTGTACCCTATCAAAGAAAATAGTGTAATCCATTTTAATTAAGCGTTGATTTTATTTGGCTTTATTACTCCAAAAAGGTATATGACCGTGCAACCAATGGTGTTATGACGCAACATGAAGCAAAATGCACACCTAACAATCAATGTAAATGCATTGTGTCGAATGAAAAACAGGGCATGCTACTACGTGAAATGCAAAATTTTCTTCAAATGACAAATGCAATCATTCCTATATGAAATCCTAACTAATACTTCTCTAAGCAAACCTAGTGCAAGTACCATGCAAAATGCAAAGTGAAATGATGCATAAGGATGCAAAGAAGAAAATATTTTTGGATTTTTTGAATAAAAATGAGATAATAAAACAAAAGAATGACTCTACCACCCCCAGACTCTGCAAGCATAATCAAATAGCACTCATGCAAAGCACTAAGGTAAAAGAGATCTAATGCACTAATCCCAAAACAAAAAACTGAAAATGCAATGACAAGAACAATCTTAAAAAAATTTACCCTAAAAGGCGTCTCTGGTCAGAAATAGGGGTGTATACAAACTCTAGAAGCATCAAAGGAGACTCAGCAATCATCAAAACTCACCCAGCAACACTCAATCTTCCTGTAAAAGGAAAAACTCAGGGCATACGTGACTATGTGTAGAAAACCTGCGTATGTACACATATATATCTTAGTCAAAACCGCGTGTATGCGCGACTATGAGGAAAAAACTCACGTACAGGAAGAAAAAGGGATAAAAATGAAGGAAAATAGATAATCTGAGACAAAATTCACACCTATCAGACACTACCAGGCCAACATGCCCCCAGATTGGACTCAGAAATAGAGAAATCAGAGCAATTCAAGAACATTGAATGCCGATAAAAACCCCCAAAGGACAATTACTAGGAACTCCCCAACGGAGTCGCCAATTCTGTTACGAAGATAAATTCCTATGGCTTCGGGTACCACAATAGACAACTTGACTTCAGAAATCAATCTTTTCCTATATGCAAGAGAAACCAAATATCTAACACTAAAGGATCTCGGTTCGTACCTTATTCTGGACGGTTGATGTAGATCCCCGTTGAGCTTTCCAACTACAGCTTGAATTGATAAATTACTTCCTCAACATTCAATAAACAAGACAAGCATGCTATATATAATCATGTTAGACCTACTCTAGCATATATAATCAATAACATATAAGCATTTAAAAGCATCCATGGATTAAATACCCATTTAAACACATATTATTAGATAGGAAAAGATATTTCTATTAATATAAAACAGATATTACAATAGTGACAACCTCTTTCGGCACGTTTGCGAATCGAAGAAACTGAGTCCCCCACTTGGGCCTCCACCACTTCAATCCTCCATCTCTTGATAGCAAGCTCACAAGCAAAATGCAAGCTTGGGAAGAACACAAAAGTGCTCCAAGGGACAAAGGGATGCAGACTCAAGTATAAGTTCCAAAAACAATGGACTATAGTTTTCTTGCTCTCCAATTCCTCATGCCTTCAATGTATCCAAAGGGTTCCTTATATAGATCTTCAATGGGGTAATGAAAGGTCGAATCCGAGTGATCTTAAGGCATATGGAAGGCCAGGAGACAAGTGAGTCAGATTCACATCAAGGAAAAGTCCAAAAGAATTTGTCCTTTTGCACACATCCTGATGTATGCGGGTTTAAGGGTCAAATCCAGGTATATACGCGAGAAAGGGATTAAAAGTGACGTATGGAAATTTTTGCATGTTTTTAGGGATGATATTGGAAACATCAAAGGTACAAAAATGGTCCATGGGGTCTAAGGAGTCTGCAGAGGGATAGGGAAGGCCAGAGAAGTGTGATTCACCATGTGTGGTAAGATCAACTGTAACATTAATGACCAGGGGCGTCCTTTTGTAACTTCCTTCTTCAGAAGAAAAATCCTTAAAATAAACAATGAACAGTCAGTCACAACTACGATTCCTATAAAAATTTCCTATTTTTCTGTTTACCTGCAGCTGCAACACTGTAAAAACCCTTTTTTTTCCCTGTTCTGCGCAGCTGCAACACCGTAAATCTTTGTCTATTTTTTGTCTACCTGTAGCTGCAACACCATAAAATAACGCCCTTTTTCCCATTCCACGCAGCTGCAACATCGTAAAATAATGCCATTTTTACTGTTCCACACAGTTGCAACACCGTAAAACCTTGCTTGTTTTTCCGTTTATCCGCAGTTGCAACACCGTAACCTAATGCCTTTTTTCGTCCCATGAAGCTATGAATCCGTTTCAATTTTGCGCATTTCTACCTTTTTTGGCAACTGCGACTCCGTTTCAATATTGCCCATTTTTACCTTTTTCGGTAGCTGTGACTTTGTTTCAATTTTGCCCATGTTTACCTTTTCCGACAACTCCAACTCCATTTCAATTTTGCCCACTTTTACCTTTTTCGATGGCTACGACTCCACCAAAAATTGGCTGATTTTTCTATGATTCACGGCTGGGACTCCACCAAACTGGTTGATTTTTCTATGGCTCGCAGTTGCAACTCCCCCAATATTGGCATAAATCTTTACAATTTTGGTTCATGACTCATCTAGATCTAGCTAGAATTCCTGTTATGGCAATTCCGACTTACTTCATAGCATTCATTATGTTTCCGGCAGGATTGACAAGATGGTTTTGGTTCACTGGGAGAAAATATCATGACAACGCCCCTGCAATAATGTTCAAATTTAAATAGCTGCACTTCACATGCTTTATTATCCTCAAGGGTCATGGTTCATAGCATATTTACGAAGGTATGGTTCTGATTATCTACTTGATTAAACATTAACTAGATTTGATAGAATTAATCATGCCTTCCTTTTTGCGCCCATTATTACACCCGCATACCATTAACTATCCACTCGTATGACTTAATGGTCATTTAATCTTATCTGATAACCACCACCTTTCCTAATTTGTGATAAATTTTCCAAACATTTCCATGCTCTTAACTTTCTGCATTTACCCAACTCCACTCTCAGCTATTCATGCATACTCTGTGCTTTAACCTCCATTGTCGGGACCTGCAATTTGTTGGGTTAATAAAGAATTCAGAACTCAAATAAACATGGTTATCCCAGCTCGGCATGAACCTCCAAATACATGAGAACTGAGAAGAAATGCTAAATTTTTTGTTATTTTTGAAGCTGCGGGCTGGACTAAATTCTTCCAACGCCTGAATGGGTTCCATCGAGAGACAACTCTACAATTTGCCTTAAATCTTACACAAACCCACTCAGAGGTTAGGGGGTTACATATAGAAGTCTCTGAATCAATAGTGGTTGAATTCATCATCCTTCCTCAGGTGGGAAGAGCCTGGTTTGGTTGAAGAACCCCCAATGCTGTTGCAGTACAAAATTTTCTTATAGAGGGGGAACAAATTCGTCATTCAAGGTGAGGGATAGCATTACAATCACTGCCTAGGCCATGGGATCAAGTAGCAGTATTCCTAAAAAGGTATATCACCTGTGAAGGTAGGTATCAGACTATTTATTATTTTGAACTTCCTCTATTGTATCATCTACGCCATAGGGCCTTACTGAATATCCCATTTTATCTATTTAAATACCTACACCATATGGCAAGGTTTGTCAAAACCACCAAGCATCCAAGCTCCTCCCTTACCCACCACAACCTAATCAAATTAGTAATCTTAAGGGCCTTAGCTCAAAGGAACCAAACTTGGGAGCAATTCACAGGTCAAATTCAAATAAACCAAGAACCCACCCTTTTTCCTGGCATTCCAATAGAGGCAGAAGTAGAAGTACCTGTACTCTTAGGGGCTATTCAAATCCAAGAGGAGGATGCAAATGTACAGTTCGGGGGAGATGAAGAGCAACAGAAGGACCGAAGTCCCTCCAATTTAGTTGGGGGGGGGAGATGAGACTAGATCGAATGATCAGTCAAATGATCAAGCAAAGGAATTGAAGGAAAATGCAAGAGAAAACATTATGGAAAAATTAAATAATGTGGAAGCTTTGACAGTAGAAGCTGAAGCTGGAGCAACATTGGATGCTACGACAGCTGAAGCTGAGGATGTTAGAGCCATGATAACAAAATAAAATGCAGATGTATTGACCATTGAATCTTCCCCTAAATGGGGGAAACTCTGATTGAAGAAGAAAAGGAGGACGCTGAGATAGAAGACATCCCTTCCACATTAGCTGCGAATCTGTAGATTCCTACACCACATTAGAAAATAAGGAGGTCAAAAGAGGAGGCGCATGCATCACTACTAATAAGAATAAAAGGAACCAGGTTAGTTACAGCAGCACGAGCAATATGGGAAACCCTAGAAGCACAGATTGAATTCCCCATTCTTACACCTAAAGCAAATGATGCCCCACAGGAGCTGGCTACAGAGGAACCTAAAATTGAGGGACTTTTGCATGAAAATGGTCTACTGAAAGAAGAAGTACAGACACTTCGCAAAGAACTAGAAAACTGGAAGGAAGCATGCAGGAAGTAGGTAGAAAGGAAGCTTCACACACTAGTTGAAGTTGTAGACCGATTAGAAGGATCACCTCCTGCTAAGGATGGTGAGGAGGAAGAAAGAGTGGTTTGTCCTATGTGTGGAGAAATATTTAAACAGTTAGGATACAAAGTCATAGTTTGTGCCTTTGTGACAAAACAACATGTACCAACATTTGTGGAAGAACAAGGACAAGAAGCACCTAAGGTGGAAGTGAGGGATGCAGAAGAAATATAAATGATCCCTGGTACAGAAAAGGGAGAAAATGAGCAAGTACAATCACACCTAGTAGAAGAAACAAAAGTGCTCATGGGACAATCTGATTGGAAGGACAGTGAAGCTCCCCAAGAGCTACCTCAGTAATTGGAAGCAGTAGATAAACAGGGTGTTGATACACAATAACCAGCACCCACGAACATTCTTTTTGAAGTTGCCACCCAAATTGGGGAAGATGAACCATAAACTGAAAACATTCCTGATTTTAATGAAGAAGTCTATGATGTAACTCCTGAACCATCTCGAGGCATAGAATTAATAGAGATGGAACCTCAGCAATAGGATAATGATGAAGTTGACCAAGATGTTGTCACACAAGAATCAACATCCACAGAAATTTCTGCTGAGATTCTCATGCAACAAGAAGAAATCAATCTCAAGGTGGACATAATCCCTGATTTGGATCTAGGAGAAGATGAACAAATGCAATCACAGTCCTCGGGGGACACTCAAATTCTAGAAGAACAACTCCATATTGCAGAGGACATGTAAGTAACTCAAGAACAACCCCAACAACATGAAGAAATAGAAGGGCAGGGCTCTGATACATAAGAACCAGTAGCCTTTCATCTCCCTGTCAAATTTGCAGCTGAAAATAAGGTAGATAGGGAGATTAAAATTCAGGAAGAGGTTTCCACACAAGAACCAACACCTTCACAATTGGATACTGAGGTTGCTGTAGGAGAACTCCAAGGAGAGGATGCTGTTACACAAGAACCAACATCCACAGAAGTTGTTTCAGAGGTACCTATGGTTGAAGTTGTTGTAGGAGAAATTCAAAGAGGGGATGTTGTTACATAAGAGCCAGCATCCCCAAAAGTTATTGCAGGAATATCCATACAAGTAGTGCAGAATGTTCAAGCTAAAGCATCAGGTGGCCAGGTATGGATTCAACTTTCACAAAATTTTGTCAATCTGGATTCTGCTAATGAAGATCATGTTGAAGATGAAGGGATCCAGAGGCTGACCCAAGAGCTCTCACTCCTAAGAATAGAAGTGAGGAAGTGAAAGAGTCAGGTGGAGAGGTACCAAGAAGGAATGGTTCCTCTTGCTGAACATAAGAAGACCATCAGGGAATTGAAGGAAAGATGGGAAGAAGAACTAATGTTCCAGAATTTTTGCTGGGAAGAGATATCGAAAGAGTTGAAGGAGGTGAAAAAGTTCAAATCCATGTAGGTGGAAAAAGACCAGTTGTACACTCTCTCCCAGGAACTGATAGGTACCAGAGCACCATCTTCCTCTTACCCTGTGTTTTTATTTGAATAGTTCATTTGGTTTAAACTGAAGGCTGTAAAAGAAGGGAGACTTTATGAAATAGAGACCTCATCTAAATTCCTGGAAACATTTCTGGAAAGTGATTTTGATGAGAAGAACTTGCTTTGCGAGCTTTATTTACATAAGTTGGTTTATCCCTTGGACCGCCATTCGAATCCCACTCCTTTCTTAGGTGATGTTCAGTTGAGGGCTTTTTCCTCCTTTGTTAGCAATCATGTTCAGTGGGAAAGATCCTTCCAAACGTTTTCTCATAATGGGTCCCACTCTAACCTTTGGGTTTGAAGTGAACCTCAAACCCCTCGTCTTCTCCTTGCACATCAGCAGTGTAGACTTGCATGTCCCATCCAAACTCAGCAGATGATGGAACTTCAAGAAAAGGTTATCTCTACCTATGTCAGCCAGATTTACATGCATCAGCAATTGGCTTTGGAAGGTAGCCAGCATAGACGATAGGCTGCCTCTTCAACCTTGAGAAATAGAGATCCCTACTGTTACAGGAATTTTAAACATGAACTTTCCAGGGTTGAGGGATATGTTGGATGCATGAAGGAATGTGGAGTTAATTGGTTGGGACTCAAATTCAAATTCCCTCTCATTTGGTGGCCAGCAAAACCATACAGGGAAGACTTCTCATTGACAAAGGCAGAAGAGAAAAAGTGTTGGAGATATTGGGTTGTCTATAATGGATTTTTGGAAAAACAGGGAACACCTAAACTCCCATATAACTTTTCCTCTTTCCATGAATGAAGTACAATTCCAGATTTAGATTCAGACTAATGGGGGTTGTTGCATAGGGACATGCAATAGGACAGTTAGGGGGAGATGTTGGGCCCAAAAATGACCCCTTTTTGACCACATTTACCTATCCCTTTTTGCCTTATCTTACTCCATTATATACACCAAACGGATGTTTTCCTTCAATTCATCCCTCAATTCATATAAGTATGGTTAATTATTGTCTTATCTTATTAATACTTATGATTGTTGTAATCAGGGATCTATATCTTGAATTATGCTAACATAGGGTGATTTTATAAATATATTTCGAGATGTAAAGGATACATGTGTAGCAGAATGAACGAGTCAAGAGAGAGATGAACATTCATTACTGAGATGATCACCACCTATTCCATCTCTGCACAAAGGACGCATTCAAAGGTTACTATTCCATGCAAGCTGTACGAAGGTGGCTGCAACAGATTCAGATGCAACAATGTGACACTGCTCAAGGGTAGCTGTAACCGACAGAGCATCTTTTAGATGGATCATGATTGTCATTACTGGATCGAGTAACAACCTTCCTATGTTTTCTTCTTCTATCTTGCCACAACTGTAATAGCATATCGTAATTGGGGCAGCTTGAAGATCAAAGATCTTCATGGATTCCCAATATCAGTGGGTAGAAGTTGTGATTGTGAATGTATAAATACTAGGAACTATTCCGAGCCAGGGGTTGGAAATTAATGGATTTTATTATATAAGCTGTGACAGATACTGTAGCTTCAGTTTTATTATTTAATACAAGGAGTAGGATTCTTCTGATCTCGGTATTTAACTTTTTTTAATTTTCAGCGTCTCTGTTCGAAGGATGGGCCCACCTTCCTACAGAGATTTCCAAGTTAATTAGGTATTTATTTCCTTTGTTGTGTGGCATGGATGTTACAGTAGATCTATTCTTTTCTAACAGCTACAACAACAATAATTTATTGTGTGTTCCTTCAATCGATTAGTAATTGCATTCATTGTGAGCTACGACAGAGTGGTGTGACAGTTGACTGTGTAGACTAATTTCCTTTATGCAGAATATGTGCTAGCTGTAACAACCGATCTCATCCTTAGTTTCTTTCAATTGATGTCTTTCTTGAGTCTTGTTAATTAATTCCGTTTGTAGTTACAATTGTTGAGGCTCAATTTCTGCATTTCTGAATTATAGATCAAGTTGGATTGAGATAGTTATAATGGATCTTCAGATGGCCTGGTAATTTAGGATTTAACTTTTTGCAAAAAGTAANTTCTGAACCTCTCATTTCTAGATTAAGGATTGTATGAAGGTATTTTTGATTTTTCATTCTTAAGAAGGTAAATTAGATTAAGTTGATCTTGGGATGAGTTGGGATGAACAGGAAAGTAGGATAATTCATTTACAGTATCAGCTACTTAGTGTTTAAGCATATATAGTGCACATTATCTTTGAAATAAAATACTTCCCTGGGTTGACAATTTATATTTAACACTCTGTATTTTGGCTTTAATTAACTTGCATATAGGGTGCCCAACATTCACCTCCAAATTTGACCCAAGTTCTTATCCTTTTGTGACCACTCATCAAGGAGGCATAGATTAACCTAATGTTGTCAACAAGAACACCATCATCTTCTTTATCATTAGTTTCTATGATGTATGTTTCAAGTGACAGTAATGCTTGTTGATATTTTATTATTCTCTTATCATTTGTGTAAGATATTGTTTTCGTTTTCACAAAATTGAGGTTTGAAACAAATTGTAGTCTTATAGACTCTTTGAGAGAGGCATCAATTGGTTTGTGTTGAGATTATTAAGCATATATAGAAGGATTCAAGAAGAGAAGCTTGAATTTGTCCTTCTCTATTGCATCATCAAATTGGTTGAGGTTAGCTTCTTCAACACCACATATAGGTTCACTATAATTGTCTAGGGATAAATTAAACCTTTTTAATATTCAACAGTATCTACCAACATAATAGTCTATTACATGTACTAGGAGATTCAGTCAAATCAAGAGAAATATTCTACAAAAATATGAAGAACCGTTTCATTTTGGAAACCAAGGGGATGGAAAAATGGCAAGGAAACATCAAAGATCACTCACACCAATAACACTACAAGTCTACAACAACCCAAAAGATTCAAGCCAACAAGTCATCATATTTTGTTGCAATAGCTTTGAATAGGCCCATTGGTGTCTCTAAATACAAAAGAAGGTCTAGACCATGTACAATTAATTTGCACATGTTCATTAGGGGCCATCAACCTCAAAGTTTTTCGATATTCTAGTTGTGTTTAATGATAGCATTGTCTTATATAATATGGATTCTGTCACTACTCTCACTCAATGAAGGTAACATTGTGGAATTTCAAGATGGAAAACTAGCCCCTAAGAAACATTATGCACCTTATTATTAGGAATATGTTTCAAATTCTTGATGGTTTTTATTACAAGAAATGAAGGTCATTAGGATTTGTATTAAAGAATTTGTTGAACTATGTTTGACAAAACACAACCATCTTCACCTATACTTATGAAGGTCAACAAGAAGTAGTGAACCTTGTGTCATCTTATCTAGTTGGTGTTGTTGTGTATTGGGGAACTAAGAACACATAAAGGCTAGTTTGTATCATGTTGAATATAAAATGGAAACATGCTGGGATAGAAAATATATATGCAACCATTGAAATTGAATAAAGTTTCACTTTTGTAGAGATGGATAATGGATGAACTCCCTTAAAGTCCTTGGCTTGTTTATGTATATTTCAACATTGTTGACACCTAAGAAGACAAGGATACATCCTTCTAGTTAGAAGCCTAAAATAATATAAAACTAGGCTAAGCTTGTATGACCCTTCAAGTAGATGGATTTCTATAAGTTATGGTATTATTATTACAACTTTTATAAGAGTAACAAGAGAGACCTCAAAAATCTCAAAAGGGACACATTGTCTGAGAAAAACACATTTTCTACTGTAAATATGCTCAACATAGCTAAGTATTGGGGTAGGCCACACTATCCATCTGTTAGATTTTAAACATTAAGCTAGCATTTCATTAGGATCTTTAACTGAGAGAACAACAAGCACAACAATCAAACACAAGAGATAATGAACATAGTGTTTTTCCTCGGGGAAACCATAAATGGAGAAAACTTCACAACTTCCTCAAAGATAGAATCAGCACTAAAGTGAAACCCAAAATAGTAAGATGATCTCCCGACAGTAGTAACCTTCTTTCTATCTAGCCCCAGTGTCCTCTCCTTCCTCAACTATGTGCTACACTTGAGTGTGGATGCGATGTGTGATAAATAGAGAGGTCACCTCTCTATTTATACTAATTTCCAACATGACTAAAACCCTACTAGGGCCGACTTCACTAGGTAAGTCTAATAACCCTAGTGCCCCGGAACTACGGGGACTTTAACCCTTAGACAATAGGAGGGTTAGCCACAATGACTTGACATGACTTGTTTACATTATAGATCCTCCCGATAGGAACATCGAGGCATGACATGACATAATTACATCCCGGACTAAACATCGGGTTACAATAGATAATAAATACAAGTGAATACATTCCGAATTTAAAATTACATCAACACTCCTTCTTAACTAGGAAGGTATTCTCTCGACACAATTTTCATCACTGGTCTTCTTCTTTGGATCATCTCGTTATCTGCATCTTCCAGTCATCTTCATCTTCAAGTCATCTTCGTCTTCAAGTCATCTTCATCTTCGAATCATATTCATCTTTGGATATGGATCATCACTCGATCTAGATCACCATCACTGGATCTGGATCATCACTCGATCTGGATCATTTCTGAAGCATCATCTCTGGATCTAGATCATCCCTTGATTTGGATCATCTCTGCTAGATCATCAACACTGAATCTTCACATGTGCTATCTCATGATTCTTCTCGTCACAAGAAGTTCTATAGAGCCAACCCTTTTTCATGCTGGATGTAGGCCTAGCCACCATGTAGGTCTTTTTCATTTCTTATATCTAACACTTAATTCAGAATGGCCCAACCAACACTTACATCTGATCATGTAGGAACTAATCCTATAATCATATCAGAAAGGAAACACCCAACACTCACATCTGACCATGTGGTAACATAGCCCACAACCCTGTCAGAAAGGCCCAACACTCACATCCATTCAACCAATGATCGGAATGGCCCAACACTGACACTTGGCCATGCGAGGAACCAATCCTCCATGCCAAAAGGCTTTGCACTTACATCTGACAACCATTGTCAGAAAGGATCTTCCACTTACATCCATTCAACCAATGATCAGGAAGGGTTCAACACTTACATTTGTTCAACCAATGATCAAGAAAGGATCTGCACTTACATTCGACACATGTGAGGAACCAATCCAACATGCATGTTCGAAAAGGAGTGCACTCACATCTTATCTTGTAGGAACCAATAGTACAATCATATCAGAATGGCCCCGAGTCCTAGACTGAGATACCTAGTAATTGACCAGGTGACTCCATTCTCCTAGAGAATGGCAGTTTCCCTTACATCTGACCTTCTCGTTAGAATGGCCAGCACTCACATTTGACATGGAAGGAACCAATCCTCTCACCATGACAGAATGGATCAACCCTTACATCTAACCTACTTGTTAGAATGGCTATGGATTCAACACTCATATCTGACATGGAAGAAACCAATCCTCTCACCATGACAGAATGGCTTAGCCCTTACATCTAACCTACTCGTGAGAATGGCTATGGATTCAACACTCATATTTGACATGGAAGGAACCAATCCTCTCACCATGATAGAATGGCTCAGTCCTTATCTCTGACCATGGAAGGAACCAATCCTCTCACCATGTCAGAATGGCTATGTGTCTCATCACTTTCCCTTGGAGAAAACCTTGATCTGGAGAACACCAAGCTTCTCCCTGAAGTACTTGAACTTCACCCTAGCTAATGGCTTTGTCAACACATCAGCTATTTGTTCCTCCGTTGCAACATACTGGAGCTTCACTGCTCCCTTCTGCACCATATCCCTAATATGGTGATACTTGATCTCAAAATGCTTCGACTTGTCATGAAACAATGGATTCTCTGACAACTTCACACAACTCTAGTTGTCACAATGTATACAAGTAGCATCCATCTAGAGATCAAATAAATCAGACAGTAGCTTCCACAACCATACTGCCTCACAACTAGCTGAACAAACTGTGACATACTCTGCTTCAGCTGTACTTAGTGCCACACAGGATGGCTTCCTGCTAAACCAAGAGATCACACCTGATCCCATACTAAAGCAACACCCTGAAGTGATATTCCTATCAATGGCACTACCTGCCCAATCTGAATCAACATAACCCTCCAGGTTAATCTTCTAATTCACCTCGTACTTGAGCCCATAATCAATTGTACCCCTTAGGTACCTCAGAATGTGCTTTGAAGCAATCAAGTGAACTTGTCTTGGATCTATCAAGAACTGGCTCAAGGTGTTCACAGTAAAGCAAATATCTAGTTTTGTGTTCATCAGGTACATCAACGACCCAATCATCTGATGATACATCATAGCATCAACCACTTCTGATGAAGCATCGCTCAATAGCTTCAGGTTCAATGCCATAGGTGTGGCCATAGCCTTTCAATCCATCATCCCAAACCTCTTCAGGATCTCTATTGCATACTTCCCTTATCCGAGGGAAATCCCATCTGCACTCTGCCACACCTCCCTACCTAGAAAATAATGCATCATACCCAAGTCCTTCATTTCGAACTCGGAAGCAAGCTTTCTCTTCGTATCAGTAATCAACCCATCCATACCTGTTACAAACAGATCATCTACATATAGTAGAAGCATCACTGGGTTTCCATATTCAACCTTGTAGTAAAGGTTGGAACCTGCTTTACTCTTGGTAAAGTCCAAACTGGATAGAAAGCTGTCAATTTTGTCGTACCATGTCCTGGTGTTATAGTGGATTTCACCACTCTAGGTGAATCACACTTCGTATGGCCTTCCCATGTCCCGCTGCAGACTCTTTAGACCCCATGGACTATCTTTTATCCTTTGATGTTTCCTTGATCATCCCTAAAACTATATGAAAAATGAGATACGTAGCTTTTTACCCGATAACCGCGTACATACGCGGGTTTTACCCCTATAACCGCGTACATCGGGATGTGTGCATAATCCAAATCCTTTTGGAGTTTTCCTTGACATGGATCCGACTCATTTGACTCCTGGCCTTCCATATGCCTTGAGATCACTCAGATTTGACCCTTCATTATCCCTTGTGAAGCTATATAAGGAACCCCTTGGTACATTGAAGGCATATAGAGAGATTGAAAGCAAAGAAACTATAGTCCATTGTTGCTGGAATTTATACTTGAGTCTGCATCCCTTTGTCCCTTGGAGCACTGTTGTGTTCTTCCCAAGCTTGCCTTTTGCTGGTGATCTTGCTATCGTGAGATGGAGGATTGAGGTGGTGGAGGCCCAAGTGGGGAATTCAGTTTCTCCAGTTCGCAGACGTGCCGTCAGAGGTTGTATCTATCTTGTAATCTCTGATTTATATTAATAAGAACTATCTTTTCCTGTCCAATGATGTGTATTTGATTAAATATTGTATCCATTGGAATATGTCAAATGCTTGGAATATTGTTGAGGAAGTATTATATCAATTCAAGCTGAAGATTGGAAAGCTCAACAGGGATCTACTTCAACCGTCCGGAATAAGGTACGAGGTCTGATCCTTTAGTGTTAGACATTTTATTTCTATTGCATATTGGGAAAGATTGATTTCTAGAGTCAAAGTTGTCTGTTGTGGTATCCCAAGCCATAGGAATTTCTCTCCGTAACAGAATTGGCGACTTTGCTGGGGAGTTCCTAGTCATTTTACCTTTGGGGGTTTTTATCGGTACAATGGGCTTGATATTATTAACTTGCTCTTTATTTCTCCTTGTTTTTGGGTTGCATTTTATAGTATGTTCATCCATTGACACTCCCCTTTATTTGTTTGGCCCTTGTCCTGCTTTTTACCACTACCTTCTCTGTATACGCAGGTTTTTGGCCAAAAGTCGCGTACATATGCCTATATATGCAGGTTTTTGGCCAAAAGTCACGTACATATGCCTATATACGCAGGTTTTTGGCCAAAATTCGCGTACATATGCCCATCCACATGGATTTTTGGCCAAAAGTCACGTATATACGCAGCTGTTCTTTAAACAGTCGCGTACATCCTCCCTTTTGGTGAGTTTGATGTTATGGGAAGTTTTTGGGTGGGTTGTGAGTGTGGTTGGGTCTTCCTTGGGTCTGATGTTGTCTGTTGGATGCTTCTTTTGTGACCAGAGACCGCTTTTTCATTGATTTTTCTTTGAAAGTAGTTTTAGTCATTTTTCCTTTTTGTCTTGCCATTAGTGCATTACTCTTTTCGTCTTGGTGTCTTGTTGGGCTTGTCTTTTATACTTGCTACAGAGACTGAGAGTTTTAGATGACTTTTATTGCATTTTTCATTGTTTTATATTGAAAAATACATAGTAGTTGCACTCTTAGTTGCATCTTAGATATGGATTTGAGGAGGTACTTGCATTGGATTGCTTGGATGAGAGTTGTGTTTAGGCTTTCATATAGGAAGGATTGCATTGGCATTCGGAAAGGAATATATATTTATGCATCTCATGTAGTGGCATACCCTATTTTTCATTTGACAAAGATTGCACTTAGCATTGTTTGTTATGGTGTGCATATTTACTTCACTGCTGAGTCATAACTTCACTAGTTGCATGCCATTTCGCTTTGAGTAATTACAGCCAACTAAAATCAACGCTAAATTAAAATGAATTACACTCTTTTCTTTTCTAGGGTGCACCAACAAGCTTAGGTTTTAGGATCTTGGAATAGTTCATTGTAAGTCAATTCTCCAAGATCACTAAACAACAACATCTAGATGTCTGTCCAAGTGAGTGTGTGAAATCCTTGGTATAACCAATGTTCTCAGGATCCTCCTCTCAAAAGGGAGTTAAGCACGAGGCAGTGTGAGTGGTTATTGATTGGGATGACCCCTAGTCATAACTGAGTAGCACTAGAGATATTTCCAGGATTGTATTCGTATTTGGGGGCTCTTTCGAGATTTTCACCCTGCCCATACGGTCAATCCTGCCTACGACTGTCCGCCTGAGCATTGATTATATTGAGGTGACCTTAGTTTCCTTACCTAGGTTATCGAGAGGGTACTTCGTAGAGGTTATTCTGCAGGTGTCCTGGCCAAGTAGAGGTCAGACAGCACAGTCACTTTATGCGTTGAAGCTAAGGGCCACTATAATTGGTTACGTACCTCCGCTTGTAGTGTATGGGAGTTTCAAGCCTCTCCTAGGTGAGACATACCTGCTGCATTCGGGAGCTCACATATCCTCCCCTTGGTTTGCTTGTATTTTGGCTGTAGGTTTTCTTAGGAGTGTGCTCTTTGTGCGCTAGTTGGCCTTTGGGATCGTGTTTACTTGAGTATATTTATGCTCTCTTGAGTTCAGGTCCTTTTATTTTCGGCATGCCTGGTATCCTATCACCAGTCCTTGGTCCTAGTACGGACCCTGGTGTCAGACTTGGGGGCATTACAGCCCCTTACCATCCTCATAGATTTGGGAATGGTCATCTTCCATCATCTACTCCATTTGTGGAGGATTTTTTTTTTTTTTTTTCCGCTCGGTCTTTACACCAGTGGTCACCCTCATGGGGGTGGTAGTGGATGCGTGAACGTTGGGTCTACACCTATGTTTCTTTTTATGTCCTATCGTTCACTGTACTGTTTCCTTTGGGTGTAGTTGTCATGATCATTCCTCCCTATTTCCTATAGTTTGGATTCTTTATTGACTATTTTGGATTATTTTGGACTAATATGGTGGTCATGTAGGGTCCAATTTTTGTACACTCTCTCTGAGGTTTCAACCCGTTCGTTCCTATCACAGGTATTATGTCTGAACTGGCATATAGGTTAGGATATCACATCCGCTTGCACTTCTGCATTGCCTTATGACCGTTCAATCTAAACCTTAGGTACGAACCCATTCCATGGTATCACGGAACCTTCATGCTACTGTTAGAAGTGGTACTATGTGAATGGTAGAGCTTTCCTTTACATGAGTGCCCTAGTTAGCTCCCTTTTTCATTTAGTACCCATGCTGTGAGTCCTCTCTTAGGTCTGGGAGTCCCTTTTAGTCCCGCCATGTTCTTGAGCAAGAGCTTCATACTCCTCTTGAACTTTAAGCTGGCCTTTTCCCTGGGACTCCCTCATGTCAAGTTGTGAATGCATTATCATGAGCTTTTCCTGCCTTATTGAGCTTTATGTCGGCTCCCCTGACATTGCTTTTCAGCCATATAGCCCAAGCTTGTCTCATGTCTAGCCATGCAGAGCCATTTTTTATATCCTTCGCAGCTTGATTTCCCTTTGTACCGAAAGGGGATTTTCCCCCGAGTGTCGATATCCTACACAAGTATCCTTGCATTGAGCATAGGTATGTTCCACTGCTTGGAACTAGTTTGTTTGCCCTGGTGACACTCGTCTCCTCCTAGTTTGTAACTATAAATCTAGTTTATTCTTTTTTCAAGCTTTTCAAATAACTGAAAAAGTCCAAAAAAATAAAAAAACCAAAAAGCCGGACAAGGAAAGATGTTATCTTTGGTAGCTGTCGATTCGTGTCGCCTTCGAACAGAGCACTGTATATCACATCCATTGGTTGGGTTATAGGAGCTGTACTCGTTTATCTGAGCTTATCTCCACTGACTGGTTAAGCTTCCAGTCCCTATGGAGCCTCTGTTGATGCCTCCTGTGTCACAGAGATGTCCCAGTTTGTATATCGAGTCTATGCTTCCTTCATTCAGTCACCATACGCCATTATGCTCTTGTTCGAAGGAAGTTGAAACCTGAGTCGGCCATTCCTGAGTTATCTTGACTTTGCATGTCAGCCATTTCTGGTACAGTTACTGGTTCCTGCACTTTATGGTCAAGTCCTTCCACATTAGACAGCCTTGCTGAGTACCTCGTGTTGGATGATGGGGGATGCTTTAATGCCCTCCTTCCAGCGGATTTCATCCCATCAACTTTAGATCATTTATTCTGGGATTGGAATCTAGAGTCCTTTTGAGTGCCTTGAGACTTGCAGTCATCAGTGGCAGGTTCTCTCGCCATCGACAGTTTCTTGGGAATACATCAATGTCCCCTGATAGATGGATTCTCTCAAGTGTTCAACCTCAAAACATCTATTCACACTTGTTAGTTTGCACTCTAGTACCTTGATTCCCATTTTCATTATCTGTGGGTAATCTCGCGTTTGTTAACGGTATACATCAATGAACGGTAATCAGATGATGGACTACTATGTTCGACCTCGACACCTCTATTCGCATAGTAGGACATGTACTCGTAGCAGTTTGTGTAGAAGACTTTCCAGATTGGTGGCATCTCTTATATGCTACCTCCTTGATCGTGCCAGTGTTCATGAGATTTCAACTCTCGTGACTTCATTCCAGTGTATGTCAGATATTTCCAGCCACTATGGAGACCTTGATCTATTGTATATCTTCAGCTATTTTGGAGATCACGATGCTTTGTATATCTTCATCATGGAGATTCTGATCTATGTATATTGTACGTGGCGATGACCACATATGTGATATCATGTATTATGATTATTCATGGCCATTGTACTCTTATGTATCTGGGACTGCTATATGTACTTGCAGTTATATGCAGAGTTGTATTATGGTACTATGCTGATTGGGTGGATGGTCTTCCATTTGGGATCCTTCATCACTCCACTTCTGGGATGGACTTATAATGTATTTTGGCCATTGGATGACCCCTCTGACCTCACACATTAGGGGGCATCTGTTATAGCGGATTTCACCACTCTAGGTGAATCACACTTTGTATGGCCTTCCCCTGTCCCGCTGCAGACTCTTTAGACCCCATGGGCTATCTTTTATCCTTTGATGTTTCCTTGATCATCCCTAAAACTATATGAAAAATGAGATACGTGACTTTTTACCCGATAACCGGGTACATACGCGGGTTTTACCCCTATAACCGCGTACATCGGGATGTGTGCATAATCAAAATCCTTTTGGAGTTTTCCTTGACATGGATCTGACTCATTTGACTCTTGGCCTTCCATATGCCTTGAGATCGCTCAGATTCGACCCTTCATTATCCCTTGTGAAGCTATATAAGGAACCCTTTGGTACATTGAAGGCATATAGAGAGATTGAAAGCAAAGAAACTATAGTCCATTGTTGCCGGAATTTATACTTGAGTCTACATCCCTTTGTCCTTTGGAGAACTGTTGTGTTCTTCCCAAGCTTGCCTTTTGCTGGTGAGCTTGCTATCGTGAGATGGAGGATTGAGGTGGTGGAGGCCCAAGTGGGGAATTCAGTTTCTCCGGTTCGCAGATGTGCCATCAGAGGTTGTATCTATCTTGTAATCTCTGATTTATATTAATAAGAACTATCTTTTCCTGTCCAATGATGTGTATTTGATTAAATATTGTATCCATTGGAATATGTCAAATTCTTTTACATTATTGATTATATATGCTAGAATAGATCTAACACCATGATATATAGTATGCTTGTATTGTTTACTTGTTGTTGAGGAAGTATTATATCAATTCAAGCTGAAGATTGGAAAGCTCAACGGGGATCTACTTCAACCGTCCAGAATAAGGTACGAGGTCTAATCCTTTAGTGTTAGACATTTTATTTCTATTGCATATTGGGAAAGATTGATTTCTGGAGTCAAAGTTGTCTGTTGTGGTACCCCAAGCCATAGAAATTTCTCTCCGTAACACCTGGGTGCCTGTTTCAAACTGTATAGAGATTTCTTCAATCTGCACACATGAGATTCCTTGTCATGTGTCTCAAAACCGAGTGGCTATTCTACTTACACTTCCTCTTCCACAACACCATTCAAGAAAGCAGTCTTGACATCCATTTGGTGTATCTTCCATTTCATTACTGCAACCAAAGCAAGTACCGATCTGATGGAAGTGTATCTGGCTACATGTGCAAAAGTTTCTTCATAATTTATTCCTTCTTTCTGTGAGAAACTGTGAGCCACAAATATTGCCTTATATTTTTCTATGCTACCATCTGCATCATGCTTGATCTTGTAGATCCATTTGGAAGTTACAACCGACTTCCCTTCTGGTCTTGGGACAACATCCCAAACATCATTCTTCATAATCGATTGATACTCTTCAATCATAGCATCCTTCCATTCTTTCTGTTCTACCACTTCTTCATAGTTGGAAGGTTCTTTATTGATATCACATAGTAAAGCTACATATCCGGAGCAAGATCTGGTTCTCTTTCTTTCTCTGTGATTCTCTTCTGGAGCCCCATATCTTTCCGCACCTTGGATAAATTCTCGTACCCAAGCAAGTTTCCTCTTATGAGGATTCTTTTCTGGAGGTGGATCTACAGGGATTTGTGGTTCTTCAAATTCTCTATCTTCTTCTTGAATTTCTTCATTCATGGTTGTATCATGAATTCTGGGTGCTTCTGCTTCTTCAGTATCTTCAGCAGGTCTCTTTCTGGATTTGTTGTAAGCTATGTCTTCATCAAATGTTACATCCCTACTGATGTCGATCTTCTTGAATCCTGGGAAGTATATTCTGTAAGCTTTTGAGCTTTCAGAGTATCCCACAAATATAACCTTCTTTCCTGAAGGATCTAGTTTTGTTCTCTTTTCTTTTGGTACGTGTATGTACACTGGACAGCCGAATATTCTGAGATGTCTGACTTCTGGTTTCTTTCCGGAGAAGACTTCTTCAGGAGTCTTGTTCTCAAGTACTCTGTGTGGAGTATGGTTCTATACATACACCACTGTTCTGGTTGCTTATGCCCATAGATGCATAGGAAGATCTTGATCATGAAGCATTGCTCTTGTGGCTTCCATGATGGTTCTATTCTTCTTTTCTGCAACCCCATTCTGTTGTGGATTGTAAGGAGTGGAAAACTCCCTCTTAATCCCCGATTCTTTGCATAAGTCTTTGAATTCATTTGATGTGAATTCTTTGCCATTATCTGATCGAAAATTTTTGATCTTCTTTTTTGTGTGGTTCTCGATCAAGGCTTTGAATTCCTTGAACTTGCTGAAAAATTCATCTTTGTTCTTCATGAAGTAAATCCATGTCTTCCTAGAAAATTCATTAGTGAAAGAAACATAGTATACATACCCACTTAGTGAACTTTATGACATTGGTCTGCATACATCGGAGTGGATGATTTCCAAGATTCATTTTGCTTTTGTTTCGCTCCTTGGAAATGTCTTCTTTGTGTTCTTTCCTTTCGCACATCCTTTGCAGACCCCTTCATGTTTTTCTTGAATTTATGGAAGACCTTCGACAACTTTGCTTGAAAGTGGTAGTGCTCTGTAATGCACATGTGCAAGTATTTTGTGCCAAAGTTCATTTGGCTCTACTGTGTCATGGAGCATAGCTTGTTTTGGATGGCCCTTTAGCTTGTATAAACCTCCTTCTTGCTCTCCAATCACTATCGCATCATAAATATTGTTTCCTCTTGGCCACATGAGGACTTGTCCATCTACAAATTCAACCCTCATGCCTTTTGCATCTAATGCTGATATGGATAGAAGATTCTTCTTCAGTCCTGGTACAAACAAGACATCTTTCATTTTTATAGACTTTCCGGAGTCTAGCTTGTAGGAGGATTCACCACTACCTTTTATGGGATATTGGTAGTCATCCCCAAGCTTCACCTTATGGGGTGAATTATGTTTGGATAGGTTCTCAAAGGATTCCTTGAAACCTGTCATGTGCTTGGAAGCCCCACTATTAATAAGCCAATCTTTGCTTCCATGAGTGATAGTTCCCGTGAGAGCGGAGCTCAAAACATATTCATATTCACTTGAAGAGTCTTCACTTTCTTGTTTTACTCTCTTCTTGGGAGGATCATCATCCTCAGTAGTGTGATCATGATGTCTTCTTTTGGATTTCCTCTTATTCTTGGATCCATTCTTATTCTTGGGACATTTTTTAGCAAAGTGTCCTATTTCATCGCATGTATAACATCTGATTCTGGATGGATCCCTTCTTACAAAATTAATTTTCTGATGAGAATGCTTACCTTGGTGATGATGATTTTCCCTTCTTCCTTTCTTGGAGTGTACTGTGAGAGCTTGATCTTCACTTCCCATCTTTTCTTCTCAAGTTGCTATCTAAGCTTCTTCTTGAGAACATTCTTTCCACAGTCTACTGAACTTGACCAACTTCTTTCTGGCACAGATTCCTTGGATGAAAGAATCCCATGACCTAAGGAGGCCATTCAATGTTGTCATCATAATTTCTGCATTCTCCACTTCTTCATCTACAACTTCTAGTTGGTCTTTGATCTAGGAGACCCTTGTGAAATATGACTGGATAGTCTCCTCATTCTGAATCTTGACATTCTTCAACTGGTTCCTTAGAGTCATCTTCCGATTGATGTTCTTCCCTTCAAACAATTTGGGTATGGCATCAAACATGGCTTTAGGTGTCTTGAGGGAGGACACTTGAGGAATGAGGTGATCCTTGATAGAATCTAAAATGATCCTCTTTGCCATAACCAACTTCTTCTTATGTAAGGCCTTAGCCTCATCTCCATCTAGAACTAGAACCTCCTCACTGATATAGGAGTCCAACTCATTTTCTTCTAGTATCAGGGAGATCCTATACTTCCAAGCTTGAAAGTTATTAGATCCCTCAATATTTTCATCAAGCTTGGTATGATGAGACATCTTAAAATGAGAACCTCAAATGGAAATACAATATATTTAAATCTTACCAGGTTAATATGTCGGATTTGGATTTGGAGATGAAATCCTGCAGTGCTGGTTTAAGAGGAGATAAGGGTTTTGGTTTTCCAGAGTTCTTTCAAACCAAATTCATTGAATTTGATCACTAACTTTGATTTTGGGGAGGAGATCAATCCAAGCCTGGGCTCACTGAAAAATTCCACTTCTGTGAAAAGCCCTAATTTTCGGCAGCAGTGTCGAGTCCAAAACTGAAAAACCTCAAAATTGGATTCTGCTTCGATAGAAAGATGTGCCTTAGGGAGGAGAGTTATTCCACCCTAATTTTGCTGAAAATCTGTGGAGAGAGATCCACAAACTAGGAATCCCTAGTTCCCACAGCTGTACAATGTCTTCTTCTCAGGTTAGCTCTGATACCATGTTAGATTTTAAACATTAAGCTAGCATTTCATTAGGATCTTTAACTGAGAGAACAACAAGCACAACAATCAAATAGAAGAGACAATGAACACAGTGTTTTTCCTCGGGGAAACCATAAATGGAGAAAACCGCACAACTTCCTCAGAGATAGAACCAGTACTAAAGTGAAACCCAAAACAGTAAGATGATCTCCTGACAGCAGTAACCTTCTTTCTATCTAGCCCCAGTTTCTTCTCCTTCATCAACTATGCGCTACACTTGAGTGTGGATGTCACATGCCCAAATTTTGCAAAATAATATTATCTTATTTTGATTTTATTCTAAGACATTACTTTAAATTTAATGCTAAGTTGTAAATGATGACTCAACAGAGTCAAGGATATTGAATGTAATTCTAAATATTTTAATTTTAAATAAATAAAAGTGGAGACAACAGCTTGGGAGAGCTATTAAAAAGAGTGTTACTGGTTAAGTTGGTGGAGGAGACTAGGTGGAGAGCAAATAGACAAGTGGTAGCATACTCAAACACTTCCAATGTTGCAGGTGGCAACCTCCCTACATTTGGGGTCATGATCCCCCAAGAAAGTGGGATCAGAGCAGGTGGCTCAATTAATGACAACTAACCCAAAAAGACCTAGGAAATCTTAATAAAAAACCCATTGAAGAGAGCCGAGGCTGCTCATTCCAGCAGGGGAATCATTCTGGTGAATGTACTCCAAAATATTTCATTGGGAAGGGAATTTGTGGAAGGTGTTTGAGGGGTAAACTGCAGGAAGTGATCTGGTACAACTTTTCAACTGAAATATCTTGCTACAGAGTGCAGAGTTGGTACTGAGTCATTGGACTAGTATTTTGTTATTTGCTCCACCCAGTCCTAGCCAAGGAGACCAGGAACAGGCTCGGGGGTCCTGAGAAGTCGTTGTTTGAGCACTCTCCAAGAGTTGGTAGGGAGGAACGGCCTCCCCACGCTGTTATCATTCAACATTAAAACAGGTTCTATAATCTTTTAATTGTTGTGTTAAAGTTTATATCTGAGTATGAACAAATAATGAATGATTTATATGTTATGTAGTGAACTGTTAAGCTTGAAATCTCTTAGTTGTCTAAATGCTGAATCTGTACTTTGATGAAAAATAATCCTACCTGTGTTTTTCCCCATCTAGAATAAACCAGATCGTACTCTAGCACAGGTAGTGTGTTTAAAATGAATGAAGTATGATAGGAATTTGAAATGAATAGAATACTTATGTTTTTCAGAGGATTGAAATCTTTTCTTTCAGTATATAGTTTCTTCCATAAAGAATATTAATCTGTTTAGTAGGGTTGTTGTTAAAACCAGACTGTGTAATTAAGAATACTAAAAAAAAAAACAGGGTCATATTATTTTATTAATAGTAGTGTGTTCAAGTATGTAAGTTATTCTTTTACACAATACTTTCTTTTACAAACTATACATCTACACTAAAACAAAAGAAATAGAAATGTCAGCTAAATGCTTATTATTTATGTTAAGTAAGGATGTAAATATGGTTCTGTTAGTTTATATCTTTTCCTAATAATAATAGCTATTTTACCTGCAACTATTTGAACTTTAAGTAAGGATTGGTAACTGTTGCCGCCTTTTCACACACCTGGATCACGTGGCAGAAATCTTCAAGACACTCTGTGTGTCCTTGGGGGCAAGTCTCGAGTCAAGGCTGTCACCTTGTTCTTGACTCCTCCGTTTAGGCTCAACTCCTAACGGAGCCAAGGGGGGTAGACCTTATTAAGTTACTAAGGATGATTTGTTAGTGTGGTGATGTTAAACTGAATCAGTTACTTAGGAGTTCGAATATTTAACTATAAACAATTGAAGATGACAAGATACGACAATAACACACGAAAGCACAAAGCTGATAAACAATATATATATGAAGAAAAAATGACCAGTGCCTTAATAATGGAGTCAAATCAAAGAGATCAATGTGCTTGCATGTGCTTGTAGTGAATGTTTTGTGATTGCATCTTGGTATGTTTTAAGTTAAAATTGAAGTATGAATTCATTAAATTAGGCTAAAAGGGGGACTCCAGATATACCCGAGAGTACTTGGAGTATGTCCAAAACAAAACCTATACGGCTACCCGCAAGGAATATGTGGGCTGAAATGGAGTCTCTGGGGCTATGTTCGTAACGCACCCGTTAGGGTGTGACAGAGATCAACGCCCCGAGGTCACTTTTCAGTAGGTTCCCGCTTCCTTTGGGTATTTTGCCACCGTAAAGGTTTGATCGAGGTGTTGGATTTTCACCTGATGGTTTGTTAATTGGGGAGGGTGAGTCCTAATTATGCTAGTCACCCAAGTGCTTTTGATACAGCTTGAATGATCGAACGAACGGCAGCCAAGTGCAGAGCATACACACTGGAGTCTTGTAAATTTTAATAAGTTTTTAAGAGATGTGTTCTTGTTTAAAAGAAAAGCCTCCAAGAACCTCTTTCGATCCAAGTGGATCTCAATCGGGGAATAGAGGAGGGGTTAATTTTAAAGCTGTTGATAAACAAATGATAGAAAAAATAAAACAACTACACAAATCTGGTTTTCTGATTAATCCTACCACGAATCTCTTTCCCCTTTCGGGTCACTCGGGAAATCGTGGGGTAAGTATTATGATTACTTTTGAAAGTAACATATGGAGTATGGAATTAAAAACAAGATCAAGTATACTACCCTACAAATCAGATCAATTCTAATGAAAAAGAAATAAGCATAAAATGACGAAAATGGCACCGACGCGAATCCCCCCAGGGGGGATGGGTAATGGGCTCGAAATAGCCTATTCAAAGAATGATTTTATTACAGTGGTTAGAATATCAAAGCAATGATAAATCAGTGGTTTCTTGGTCCTTATACAGGCTGAAACCAATATCTTACAGTTATACAAAAAATTTACAAGTTTTGTGACAAAAGAGAGACCCCTAGGGGGATTTGAGCGCTCCCAAAGCCACTTTGGACAGCAGCTTCCTTTCTTCTCTGTCAGAAATGCTAAATGACAGCAAGCGAATTAGAATAACAAATGGCCCAAAGCACTTTAAGAGTATCTTTGGGTCATCCTACTTTATCTCAAAAAATTAATGAAATTAAACTAACTAAACTGACGAAAAAGGAACCAAGGAAAGCAAGCTTTCCTTGGGATCTTGGCTTGCTGTTTGTGCAGCCAATTAAAAGCACTGATATTGCAGAATATTGAAATTATTGAACAGCAAATGAAACTACCTTAACAGCAAGCTATGAATTTTTCAATAAATTACTTGCGAAACTAAGGCAATTTAGCTAGATCTCTTGAATTTGAACTTTATGTGCACAATGAAACTAAGATCTAGAAATTTGAAGGGATCTTGCTAATTAGATATATGTATGATTTTCTTGATGAGATAGATCAGATTTAAAAAGAAACCTTAAAGTAGCAGTTTGAGGAAAGTTTAATAATAAAAGGAGGAAGAGAGAGAAAGAGTGTTTGAAGCCTGGGAATGTTGGGCTTTGGATTCTGCTTTGGTGGAATGCCAAGGGACTATGTCATTCATAAGATACTGAAGATGAGGAAGATTCAAACCAGCTCAACCTCTTCTACCATCGAGATCACTTGCAACTTGAAAACCCTTGCACAAACAGATGGTTAAAACATAGGTGCTGCCGAAAGAGATGATTGGAAAGCATGCAATTAAACTTAAAATACATACAAATCCAATAGATATGGAACAAGCAGCAGTAAGAGCATAAATAAAACTAGAATAAACTCTTACCCTAACAGGAGGGAGCTCTCTCCTTCAAGTCCAACAATTAACCAGCAAAGCAATAATAAACAAAAACAGATTATACCTCATAAGCATTTGACAATCAACATCCACACATGAAGAGCATTACACCATAGATCTTGCCTCCAAAGCTTCTTTATTCCAGAATGAAAAAACAATACAGTACAAGAGAAACAACACCTCAATCCCAGTTCTAACTAGCTTGGAAGAGGAGGCTCTGCCTGGATATATACAATTTGCAGGCCATCTAGCCCAGGGGGGGCGTAATTACTCATGGAATCAAGTGAAATCAACTGATGGAGAGTCCATCAATGCCTGATCTGTGTCTAGATGAGCCAGATCTGAGTCTCACTGAGTGCAACTGTCAAT
>LPNX011003468.1:333981-356481 GCA_001517045.1 Pseudotsuga menziesii
CAAGTGATTTTGATACAGCTTAACTGATCGGATGAACCGTAGCCAAGTGCAGAGCATACACACTGGAGTCTTGTAAATTTTAATAAGTTTTTAAGACATGTGTTCTTGTTTAAAAGAAAAGCCTCCAAGAATCTCTTTCGATCCAAGTGGATCTCAATCGGGGAATCGAGGAGGGGTTAATTTTAAAGCTGCTGATAAACAAATGATAGAAAAAATAAAACA
The DNA here is from genome assembly GCA_001517045.1 of Pseudotsuga menziesii. NCBI lineage: Eukaryota > Viridiplantae > Streptophyta > Pinopsida > Pinales > Pinaceae > Pseudotsuga > Pseudotsuga menziesii. Next base: position 334,204 of record LPNX011003468.1, read on the forward strand.
ACTACACAGATCTGGTTTTCTGATTAATCCTACCACGAATCTCTTTCCCCTTTCGGGTCACTCGGGAAATCGTGGGGTAAGTATTATGATTACTTTTGAAAGTAAGATATGGAGTATGGAATTAACAACAAGATCAAGTATACTACCCTGCAAATCATATCAATTCTAATGAAAAAGAAATAAGCAGAAAATGACGAAAATGGCACCGACACGAATCCCCCCAGGGGGGATGGGGAATGGGCTCGAAAGAGCATATTCAAAGAATGATTTTATTACAGAGGTTACAATATCAAAGCACTGATAAATCAGTGCTTTCTTGGTCCTTATACAGGCTGAAACCAATATCTTACAGTTATACAAAAATTTTACAAGTTTTGTGACAAAAGAGAGACCCCTGGGGGGATTTGAGCGCTCCCAAAGCCACTTTGGACAGCAGCTTCCTTTCTTCTCTGTCATACCTGCTAAATGAAAGCGAGTGAATTAGAATAACAAATGGCCCAAAGCACTTTAAGAGTACCTTTGGGTCAGCCTACTTTATCTCAAAAAATTAATGAAATTAAACTAGCTAAACTGATGAAAAAGGAACCAAGGAAAGCAAGCTTTCCTTGGGATCTTGGCTTGCTGTTTGTGAATCCAATTAAAAGCACTGATATTGCAGAATATTGAAATTATTGAACAGCAAATGAAACTACCTTAACAACAAGCTATGAATTTTTCAATAAACTACTTGCGAAACTAAGGCAATTTAGCTAGATCTCTTGAATTTGAACTTTATGTGCACAATGAAACTAAGATCTAGAAATTTGAAGGGATCTTGCTAATTATATCTATGTATGCTTTTCTTGATGAGATAGATCAGATTTAAAAAGAAACCTTAAAGTAACAGTTTGAGGAAAGTTTAATAATAAAAGGAGGAAGAGAGAGAAAGAGTGTTTGAAGCCTGGGAATGTTGGGCTTTGGATTTTGCTTTGGTGGAACACCGAGGAACTATGTCATTCATAAGATACTGAAGATGAGGAAGATTCAAACCAGCTCAACCTCTTCTACCAGCGAGATCACCTGCAACTTGAAAACCCTTGCACAAATAGATGGTTAAAACATAGGTGCTGCCGAAAGAGATGATTGGAAAGCATGCAATTAAACTTAAAATACATACAAATCCAATAGATATGGAACAAGCAGTAGTAAGAGCATAAATAAAACTAGAATAAACTCTTACCCTAACAGGAGGGAGCTCTCTCCTTCAAGGCCAACAATTAACCAACAAAGCAATGATAAACAAAATCAGATTATACATCATAAGCATTTGACAATCAACATCCACACATGAAGAGCATTACACCATAGATCTTTCCTCCAAAGCTTCTTTATTCCAAAATGAAAAAACAATACAGTACAAGAGCAACAGCACCTCAATCCCAGTTATGACTAGCTTGGAAGAGGAGGTTATGCCTGGATATATACAATTTGCAGGCCATCTAGCCCAGGGGGGGCGCAATTACTCATGGAATCAAGTGAAATCAACTGATAGAGAGTCCATCAATGGCTGATCTGTGTCTAGCTGAGCCAGATCTGAGTCTCACTGAGTGCAACTGTCAATCGGGGGGGTGATCTGACTGACACCTCAACCTGTTGACTGAAGAATCCACCAAAAATCATCCAGTTGAGCCAAAAACGTGTTGAGGAGAGAGGGAGGGCGAAATTCCTCATAAAGGATGCTCAAGATCAACTCTGGATCTGATTTGATCACATCCTTCAGTCAAGGATTTGTCAGATCCAGTCAATCTGCTTAAGATCTGACTTATTTCAATCAAATCGGCTGAGAATCCATTGATTTATGATTTTGGATTTGCTCCATTATTCATCAATTTATTAATTAAAATAATCAATAATTGATTTTTGGGGCTTTCTGACCTGAGTGATGGAAAATCACTCAAAACTAGGAAACAGTGGGTCCATGGGTTTACATGGTGCTCTTAGCTTGAAAATGAGCACCTACATGACTGAAACTGATTATTTGGCCCACTTTTATTACAAAATCAATTTTCCAATTAAACTTTTAAAAAATAGCCTAAGTTTTGGAAAAATTAAATTTTAATAAAAAACACTGAAAAAACTAAAAAATTGAAAAATTGAAAAACACCTAGGGGGACTTAGACATGTTCATATGACTCAAAAATGATGTCTAGCATGTTTATACATTGACACATAGACTCTAATAACCTCAATAGGCCTAAATACCAAGCCGACCACCCCAACTTTGGAGGTATGGAGTGAAAAACTCAGAAATTATTAGTCGTTTATTCAATAACCAACAATAACCAAGGGAAAAAACACCCTGGGCTGATTGGATTGAAAAATCAAGTCTAAGATACCAAGTCTTTTATAGACACTATCATGCTAGAACATTTATTAAAATTCCCCCATGGGGTATGAACATGTGATATGATACAACAAAGCTTCCCGGAAGCAAGACTGAAAGTTCTCTGAAGTTCGAACAAGTTATCCCTGTCCGGTTCACCGGGCTCACTTGATAGAACACCACTAAGTACAACTTAGGTGGTAACAATAACCTAATTAAATTTTGAAGATAAACTAATTTGAGATAAATAATATAATAAATAAGAACTTAAAAACTCTTACAGTATTCTTTTTCTTAGAATTAAAATAACTAAAAGACAGTAGTAACCTATGCTTAAAGTATTTAATAAGGAACTGTCCTTACACACTTATAGACAAATTATATGTAAAGGAGTATTGACAGGTATGAAAATTCTTATTTCTTTCACCAAGCTTACAAAAATAATCTTATTAAATAAACTAAACTATTATAGATTGTTCTTAGTCTTTATTAATAATATATATATATATGAAAATATAAACTTAAGAGAATACAGAATTCACAGATAATATTATTATTAACACGAATAATATTATTATTAACGTAAACAATATTGTTTATAAATCAAAAGAAATTCTTTTACAAACTGGAGGAATTTTTAAAAGAAGAACAGAGATTATTTCCATAAACCCTAACCTGGATTTCCTCAATCCATTACAATAATTTCAAACTCTTTTGACAGTAATCGAACATAATGAAATAACCGTACAATAATCATTATTATAAAAGTTAAATAGGGTAAAAACCCTAGCTCATATTTATGAGCAAAATCTTCTTGTATTCTTTATATGCATTAGTAACCTAGGATAAACCATAAGATTAGTTCTTTTTAACCATTAAAAGAACCAACTAAATTTATTACATAGAAATGAAATACAATACTGAACAACATATACAAAATGTATACTTATAAAAGAAATCGTTTCTTTTTATTTATACAAACAGGGTGTACCTGTGAAAGTGAAAGACAGGGTTAAAAACCCTTTTATATATTATGATTACAAATATCAATACATTGAAGTCATAAACTACATTTATTTAATTATGTAACCATTAAGTAACCAAGTTATTATAAATTACTTACAGTCCTTTAAAAACAAACAAATAGACAGTGTGATTATTATAAACTAGGATTTCCACAACACATGGTAATACTAGTTAACAGTCAAACAAAATAAGGAATAAAAATTGTTAAAAATTAAGTAGAATAATTTATTTCAAAATGAGGGTTTCCACAGGATAAACCCTAGCTCATAAACTATGAGCAAAAAAGAGTAAGGATTACAACTAAACAATGACTGTATGTATCAGTCTTAAAAACTATAATATTAAACTTTTATAGAGTACTTAATTCAGGGTGCAAAAACTTCACTTACAGTCAAGAAGAGTAGAAACCCTGAATTTACACAGAGCATAATATAAAACAGCTGATAAACAAAAACAAGCTTGAAGACAGAACTGTCTTTACAAGAGAACTATTAAATTAAACAAGCCGTAAACTAAACATTAAAAACTATTTACATTGCTTAGTTAAAACCAAGTCTACCCATTGACTAGAGAGGGTTTCAAACTAGGTAAACCGACATAAGACCTGTAAATAAATAAAACCACATAACTTATGGCGAGTCGAGGAAGGTTTCCCCAAACCCTGGGTGATTCCAATGACCACCCTGTTACAAGTAGGGTGAAAACCCAACACATGGACCACAGGGCTTACCCGAACTAAGCCACGAGCCATGGCATTTGCTGGCTGACTGCATACTTCCTCCACTGTGAATGCATATAATGGAGAGCACCTGCAAGGAGTTAAAAGACGAAGGTCAGAACTTAAAATAACTTAAGATTTGTTTTATGCTACTGTAATAGAAAAAACACTTGCTACGAGTTAAATGAACGTTAAAAACCATTTTACATGTCAGTTGAAACGTCGAACAATATTTTGGAAGCACTGTCACCCACAGACCTTGCTAAAATAGCTTGTAAGACTAAACCTCACACAGACAGCGAGCCACGACGACAATGAAATAAAACTGGAGCAGACAGTGAGCCATGAGGACAACGAAAGAAAGCTGCAGCAGATAGCAAGCCAAGGGCCAAATCTTGCAGAGTGAGAACTCACAGCCACTTAGAAGGGCTTAAAAACCAAACTCTGAGGTAAAGGCAATGCAAACCCCAAACTCGAGACAACTGGAGCAGAAGAGGGCCGACGGTCGCTATGAAAGCCAAGCAGAGCAGCCTCAAGGGCCAGCACGAACTATGGAGGAGAAATGAAAAAGGTTAGGGTTACGATGCTCCTTATACCTTGCACGCTTGGTCAGGAGACGACCACATGGTCACGTAAATCAAAACCATGCAATGAATCATTTTTCTATAGTGCCTGCATAAAACGATATCCAATTATTTAATCATTTGGAACGAGGGGTAAAATTATATCATCAACCAAATAATTGCCATGCAAATCGATAATGTCGTGCACCATATCATATGCTAGTTTAATATTATAATATCAACGATATGATTACGTTGACCTAGCAAGTCATGACACCTTTTAACCTTGGTAAATGCCAAAATCATTCATGCATAGAACTCCTTTCATCGTTAGCCTTATGTCTACTATTGTAATATCACAAATACGATTTGGTTGGTAGCATTTATTTTCTCTAAATATTGACCTTGTTTTGGATAGAGACCATATGTTATAGGAGAGCTCAAGCTAACAACTATAGTTCTCCTATGTAAAAATGCATAGTTAATCTCTTATAAAAAGACAATTCAAGTTATAACTTTTATAAATGGCATAATGTAATAGTTTGGAGAATCATAAACTCTAATTTAAACATGGTTATGACCTTGAACTAATTATAGACTGAATGTCTATCAAACAAAATAGGTTATGCATGTTTATAAGACTTATAGAAACTAATAAACCAAATGGTAATAGAACTATGAAGTAGACAAAGCATACTGTAAGAACATTTTTATGAAATTTTGTTACATAGTTCAAAGCGACGATACTTTGATGAATTTTGGTTGAGACTCAACTTGGTTCTTACTAAGGATTCACCATGTCTTTTGGGTAGTAAAGTAGTTATATAATTAAAACAAAATAACTAGAAAGTCGACCTGTTTCAAAAGCATTAATCTCAGAAAAAACTGTTTGTAGACAGTAATTTAATTGAAGAGAAGTATCATAGAAAAATTAAGAAATTGAATAGGAATTATCCTACTTGAGTCCAGAACTATTAGAACCACATGGTTCGACATGAAGTTAAGGTATATGCAACAATGATTTCATGTAAGAAGGATTTATGGTTTTAGTTTGCACAATCATACTTGTAATGACAAGAAGGTTAAAGGCTGTAAGTTTCCTCGCAGAAGTGAAACGTGGAACAATTGTTACACAGATAAGATATTATATTATTGTTTACATACTGACAAATCAACCATTATAACATTGCAAGTTATGCACTCTAAAGTAGAAGTAATTTGTAACTGAGATTATAATTCTTAGAGTCGCAAACATATCTTACTGTTGCAGCTACGTACTTCTGAACTTTATTACAAGAAAAACTGAAGGATTCCAAATGGTTTTACCTCACGGAAGCTGTTTAGAATTTAGCAGCTTATTTTACTAAGCTTTATAATTGTAAATAAAACACTGTCGGATACTTTAAGAAATTTTTTTAATGTACTCGTTCGATCATACCTGTAAACCTGTAAGAACCAGTAGTCTTCTGTGTTAGCACAATTGCTAAGTAAGCCCCAGATTCAAAAGTTAGATTCCACCTACTTGACATGAAGAGACTCATCAGTAAACTGAAATAAAACAATACGCAAGTAAACTTTATTCTTGTTACAAAAATGAATTGTTGAGTTAACATAATTGAGATTTAGTAAAACTAATTACTTGACTGTTTCTTTTATTGCTAACTTTTAGCTGTTAGTGTAACCGCAGGTTTTAGCATTTGTTGTTATCTCAAAATTTTAAATTTTTATGAAAATTTGGGGTTTTGACATGTGGTATCAGAGCACAAGGTTCAAACACTAGGCCTTGATGGAGCCCAACTAGTTTTCATGAAACAGTAAATTAAATTATTATGCTGATGTATTTTATTTTAAATGTTATTTAATAGAGAATTGTTTTCTGAAGTTTAAATAGGCAGGTATGGAAAGGCTGGAAGAGTATGCAGAGGAGGAGTCTCTAGTTACTGAAACATGAAATTTAACAAGAGATCCTATACCATAGGATTTAACTACCAATTCCTCAAAGTTGTTACAAACTGTAAAAGACTTAAAAAATGAAACAGAGTCTTTACAGCGAGAAAATGAAAGGATTCTGAGGGCTCAAGAAGAGCTCAATCAAATCCTAATTGAAAAGTTTCAAACTGAGGGTAGGGGTAGAAGATCAGAATCAGAATATGCCAGTCATCATTGAAAATCTAAAAAGATTAAACATACAAAAACTGAAAGTAGTTCGTCTTCTGAAGTGTTTGGTGAACAACAAAATTACCATACTACTAGCGACAGTAGTGATGATAATATGTACACTAAAAAGAGGAAATACAAACCTTATGAGGAAATTTCTGAGGAATTCAAAAAGATAAAACCACCAACCTTTAATGGAGAGATTGAGAAGGGGGAGGAAGTTGAATCCTGGTTATCTAGGATGAAGATGTACTTCCAAATATATAATTATTCTAACCAGTTAAAGGCTAGAATGGCTATATATAACCTCTCAGGAAAGGCTGACATTTGGTGGCAGGACTTGAAGAGAGTTAAGGGTATTAAAAAAAAGACGTTAACTGGAGTACCTTTAAGAGGTATTTTAAAAAGAAATTCCTATCTGAGCAGTATTATGAGGAGAGAGCTCAAGAGTTTTATGAACTGAAGTTAGGTTCAATGACAATGAAGGATCTGAACATCAAGTTCTTAATTCTACTTAGGTATGTACCATACCTTGTAGATGAGAAACCAAAAGTACAACGATTCCTTAGCTGTCTACCTTATCATATTAAAGATAGAATTGAATATGATAACCCAAAGACCTTGGAGGAAGCTATGAGAAAGGCTAACTTCTGTTTTGAGTAGAATCAAAAGAAAGAAAGCTTAGCCAATTGGAAAGCTAAGAAAAATAATAATCAGTTTGAACAAAAGAAGAAGGATTTTGTGCCTAACAGAAATTTCAAAAACAATAAGGCCAAAAACTATTCTAATAACAAGAATTTCCAAGGAAATAGGAACAATACACCCAACAATCAGAATAATTATAAAGGTAAGGAATTTGAAAATAATCATGGAAACTTTACCAAGAACTTTGACCGCAAAGAGCCTGTCAAGTGCTGGGAGTGTAATGGCCCACACTATGCTTCAGTCTGTCCAAACTGGAAGAATACTGTTAGCAATATTCATACCATACAGGAAGAGATGATCGTTGGGGAACTAGCAAGGATCATGCCTAGAATCAACGCAGCCTTGGAGAACTGACAAGTTGAATATCATACTTCCATGGTGGAAGTAGAAGGTATGATAAATCAAACCCTTGTAACTATTTTGATTGATCTAGGAGCTTTTCTCAGTTATATTGCACCTCAGAGAGTAAAAAAATGTAAGTTATCTGTTGATAATTTTTCTGCTTTCCAACTTAAAAGAGCTGTTAGAAAGGGATGTAAAGCTTACGTAGTAACAATTATTGATGAGAAAAGTAAAATTAAAACATATAAGTTAAAAGTAAAAGACATACCAGTCTTAAAATAATATGTTGATGTATTCCCAGAAGAAATTCCGGGATTACCTCCGAAAAGGGAATTGGATTTCACCATTGAGCTGGTACTGGGTGCAATACCTAGCTCAAAGGCCCCTTATTGAATGAACATACTCAAACTTAATGAATTAAAATCGCAATTAAAAGAGCTAATTGATAAAAAGTATATTCGACCAAGTGTGTCTCCCTGGGGGGCACCTATCATCTTCGTCAAAAAGAAGGACGGAACTATGCGACTTTGCATAGATTACCGTCAGTTAAACAAGATGACCATTAAAAATCGATATCCATTGCCCCGTATAGATGATCTGTTTGATCAACTATGAGGAGCCACGGTATTTTCTAAAATAGATTTAAGGTCTGGATATCATCAAGTGAGGATTAAAGATGAAGACATCTTTAAGACAACTTTTAGAACAATATATGGTCATTACAAATTTGTCATAATGCCATTTGGGCTTACCAATGCCCCAGTTGACTTCATGTGTTTAATGAACAACGTGATGCATAAATATTTAGATAAATTTGTGGTTATGTTTATTGATGACATTCTAATCTATCTAAAAAATAAAGAAGAACAAAAAGAATATCTAAAAATTGTTTTGCAAGAGTTGCAAGAACATCAACTCTTCGCAAAGTTTAGTAAATGTGATTTTTTTCAAGGATAAGATTCAGTATTTAGGTCACGTAGTGACCAAGGAAGGAATTATCGTAGATCCTGAAAAGATAAGGGCAATCGAAGATTGGTCGGTTCCTAAGGATGTGATGTATGTTCAATCTTTCATGGGCATTATCGGTTACTACTGGAGGTTCATTGAAGGTTTTTCGAGGATAGAAAATATGATAACTTCCTTGCAGAAGAAAGGAAAGAAGTTCGACTGTAATCAGAAATGTGAAGAAAGCTTTAAAAAGTTAAAAATTGTATTAACCAGCGCACCTATTTTAAGAATAGCAGATCCTAATAAAGAATTTGTAGTGTGCACTAACACCTATAATGATGGCTTAGGCGGTGTTCTGACTCAAGAAGGGCATGTTATTGCCTATGAGTATAGAAAGTTAAAAGTTCATGAAAATAATTATGCAAAATATGATCTGGAATTAGCAACTGTAATACACGACTTAAAGATGTGGCAACATCACCTAATTGGCAGAAAATTTGTTTTAATGACTGACAATAAATGATTGAAGTATCTTTTAGATCAGCCAAATTTAAATGCTAGAAAAGCTAGGTGGTTATCTTTCTTAAGCGAGTATGATTTTGAAATCCAGCATATAAAAGGTAAAGAAAATAAAGTTGTTGATGCATTAAGTAGGAACGCAAGGCTGAATTTTGCAACAACAATCAGCACCTATGTTTCAAACTTAGATGAATAGCTTAAAGAAGGAATAGAACAAGATGAAATTTACGAGAAATTGCAAGCTAAAGCTAAATAAAATCCAACAGAAAACTTAATTAAAGGCTACAGTTTAAATGAAAAAGAATTTTTACTGTATAAAGATAGACTGTATGTACCTAACGTACCTAAAGTTAAGCTGTTAATTCTGGATGAATTTCATAAAACACCATATTCAGGTCATCTAGGTTATCAAAAGACTATAACCATGTTAAGAAAAGAGTATTTCTGGCCAAATATGAAAAATGAAGTAGCAGAATATATTGCTAGGTGTTTTGAATGTCAACAGGTAAAAACTGAACATCAACACCCAGCTGGTTTGCTTCAGTCTTTACCCATTCCTAGCTGGAAATGGGAGATAATTAGTTTATATTTTATTACTGGATTGCCTAAAAAACAAAATCAAAATGATTCTATCATGGTAGTAGTTGATAATTTAAGCAAAGCAGCTCACTTTATACCTGTTAAAACTACTTACAAAGCTACAAACATAGCTGATATTTTTCTAAAGCAGATTTTCTGATTACATGGAGTACCAAAAGTCATGATCTCAGATAGAGATCCTAAGTTTACAGAAAACTTTTGGAAGTCTTTGTTTAAAGGGTTAAACACCACATTAAATTTCAGTACTTCTTTCCATCCTCAAACAGATGGACAAACTGAAAGGGTAAACCAAGTATTAGAAGATCTATTAAGAATGTATGTGAAAGACCAGCCTGGTAAATGGGAGGACTATTTACATCTGATAGAATTTGCTTATAATAATAATTATCAGACATCAGCCAGATTTAGTCCTTTTGAAATTTTATATGGACGAAAATGTAATACTCCTATATCTTGGAGTAATCTAGTAGATATATTGGTATTAGGTCCAGAACTGTTAAAAGAAATGGAAGAAATTGTGAAACAAGTGCAGGGAAATCTGAAAGTGGCACAGGATCAGCAGAAAAGTCAAGCAGACTTAAAAATAACTCCAAAGGAGTTTCAGGTAGGTGAACATGTGCTCATCAAAGTAAGGCCCAAAAAGAGCTCTCTAATATTGGGGAGTTGTGCAAAATTGGCCCCTCGTTACTATGGCCCATTTGAAATTTTGTCTAGGATTGGACAAGTAGCTTATCAATTAGCATTACCACCCAATTTAAGAGTACATAATGTTTTTCACATTTTCATTTTAAAGAAATATGTTCATGATGCTACTCATGTTGTTAACTGGAATGTTGTACAGGTGGAACCAGAAGGAGAATTTCTGGTGGAACCGGACTGTATCCTCGGGAGGAGGGAAATTACACTTCGAAACTGCACCATTGGACAGGTGAAGGTGCAATGGAAGCACCTTAGTCCAGAGGAAGGCACCTGGGAATTGGAAAGTAAAATGCGAGATGCATATCCAATTCTGTTTCAGGGGAATTTTGAGGATGAAGAATAAATAACATCGAGGACGATGTTATGTTCTAAGGGGGTGTGTATGTCACATGCCCCAATTTTGCAAAATAATATTATCTTATTTTGATTTTATTCCAAGACATTATGTTAAATTTAATGCTAAGTTGTAAATGATGACTCAGCAGAGTTAAGGATATTGAATGTAATTCTGAATATTTTAATTTTAAATAAATAAAAGTGGAGACAACAGCTTGGGAGAGCTGTTAAAAAGAGTGTTACTGGTCAAGTTGGTGGAGAGCAAATAGACAAGTGGAAGCATCCTCAAACACTTCCAATGTTGCAGGTGGAAACCTCCCTACATTTGGGGTCATGATCCCCCAAGAAAGTGGGATCATAGCAAGTGGCTCAATTAATGACAACTAACCCAAAAAGACCTAGGCAATCTTAATAAAAATCCCATTGAAGAGAGATGAGGCTGCTCATTCCAAGAGGGGAATCATTTAGGTGAATGTAATCCAAAGGATTTCATTGGGAAGGGAATTTTTGGAAGGTGTTTGAAGGGTAAACTGCAGGAAGTGATATGGTATAGCTTTTCAGCTGAAAGATCTTGCTGTAGAGTGTAGAGTTGGTACTGAGTCATTGGACTAGTATTTTGTTGTTTGCTCCACCCAGTCCCAACCAAGGAGACCAGGAACAAGCTCGGGGGTCCTGAGAAGTCGCTGTTTGAGCGCTCTCCAGGAGTTGGTAGGGAGGAATGGCCTCCCCACACTGTTGTCATCCAGCTTTAAAATAGGTTCTACAATCTTTTAATTGTTGTGTTAAAGTTTATATTTGAGTATGAACAAATAATGAATGATTTATATGTTATGTAGTGAACTGTTAAGCTTGAAATCTCTTAGTTGTCTGAATGTTGAATCTATACTTTGATGAAAAATAATCCTACCTGTGTTTTTACCCATCTAGAATAAACCAGATTGTACTCTAGCACAGGTAGTGTGTTTAAAATGAATGAAGTATGATAGGAATCTGAAATGAATAGAATACTTATGTTTTTCAGAGTATTGAAATATTTTCTTTCAGTAGATATTTGCTTCCAGAAAGAATATTAATATGTTTAGTAGGGTTGTCGTTAAAAACAGACTGTCTAATTAAGAATACTAAAAAAAAAGAACATGGTCATATTATTTTATTAATAGCAGTGTGTTCAAGTATGTAAGTTATTATTTTACACAGTACTTTCTTTTACAAACTATACATCTACACTGAAACAGAAGAAATAGAAATGATAGCTAAATGCTTATTATTTATGTTAAGTAAGGATCTAAATATGGTTCTATTAGTTTATATCTTTTCCTAATAATAATTGCTATTTTACCTGCAACTATTTGAACTCTAAGGATTGGTAACCTAATTAAATTCTGAAGATAAACTAATTTGAGATAAGGAATATAATAAATAAGAACTTAATAACTCTTACAGTATTCTTTTTCTTAGAATTAAAATAACTAAAAGACAGTAGTAACCTATGCTTAAAGTATTTAATAAGGAACTGTCCTTACACACTTACAGACAAATTATATGTAAAGAGGTATTGACAGGTATGAAAATTCTTATTTCTTTCACCAAGCTTACAAAAATAATCTTATTAAATAAACTAAACTATTATAGACTGTTCTTAGTCTTTATTAATAATATATATATGCAAATATAAGCTTAAGAGAATACAGAATTCACAGATAATATTATTATTAACATGAATAATATTATTATTAACGTAAACAATATTGTTTATAAATCAAAAGAAATTCTTTTACAAATTGGAGGAATTTTTAAAAGAAGAACATTTATTATTTCCATAAACCCTAACCTGGATTTCCTGAATCAATTACAATAATTTCAAACTCTTGTGACAGTAATCGAACTTAACGAAATAATAGTACAGAAATAATTATTATAAAAGTTAAATAGGGTAAAAACCCTAGCTCATATTTCTGAGCAAAATCTACCTGTATTCTTTATTTACATTAGTAACCTAGGATAAACCAGAAGATTAGTTCTTTTTAACCATTAAAAGAACCAAATAAATTTATTACACAGAAATGAAATACAATACTAAACAACACATACAAAATGTATACTTATAAAAGAAACCATTTCTTTTTATTTATACAAACAGGGTGTACCTGTGAAAGTGAAAGACAGGGTTAAAATCCCTTTTATATATTATAATTAAAAATATCAATACAATGAAGTCATAAACTAAATTTATTTAATTATGTAACCATTAAGTAACCAAGTTATTATAAATTACTTACAGTCCTTTAAGGACAAACAAATAGACAGTGTGATTATTATAAACTAGGATTTCCACAACACATGGTAATACTAGTTAACAGTCAAACAAAATAAGTAACAAAAATTGTTAAAAATTAAGTAGAATAATTTATTTCAAAACGAGGGTTTCCACAGGATAAACCCTAGCTTGTAAACTATGAGCAAAAATGAGTACGGATTACAACTAAACATTGACTGTATGTATCAGTCTTAAAAACTATAATCTTAAACTTTTACAGAGTACTTAATTCAGGGAGCAAAAACTTCATTTACAGTCAAGAGGGGTAAAAACTCTGAATTTACACAGAGCATAATATAAAACAGCTGATAAACCAAAACAAGCTTGAAGACAGAACTGTCTTTACAAGAGAACTATTAAATTAAACAAGCTGTAAACTAAACATTAAAAACTATTTACATTGCTCAATTAAAACTGAGTCTACCCATCAACTAGCAAGGGTTCGAAACTGGGTAAACCAACATACGACCTGCAAAGAAATAAAACCACATAACTTATGGTGAGTCGAGGAAGGTTTCCCCAAACCGTGGGTGATTCCAATGACCACCCTATTACAAGTAGGGTGAAAACCCAACACATGGACCACAAGGCTTACCCGAACTAAACCACGAGCCACGACATTTGCTGGCTGACTGCATACTTCCTCCATCGTGAATGCATATAATGGCGAGCACCTGCAAGGAGTTAAAAGACGAAGGTCAAAACTTAAAATAACTTAGATTCATTTTATGCTACTGTAACAACAAAAACACTTGCTACGAGTTAAATGAACATTAAAAACCATTTTACCTGTCAGTTGAAACACTGAACAATATTGTGGAAGCACTATTACCAACATACGTTTCTAAAACAGCCTGTAATACTAAACCTTAGGCAGACAGTGAGCCACAAGGACAACGAAAGAAAATTGGAGCAGACAGTGAGCCATGAGGACAGCGAAAGAAAGCTAGAGCAGATAGCAAGCCAAGGGCCAAATCTTGTAGAGTGAGAACTCATAGCCACTGGGAAGGGATCAAAAACCAAACTCAGAGGTAAAGCAATGCAAACCCCAAACTCGAGACAACTGGAGCAGAAGAGGGCCGACGGCTGACATGAAAGCGAAGCAGAGCAGCCTCAAGGGCCAGCGTGAACTGTGGAGGAGAAATGAAGAGGGTTAGGGTTACGATGCTCCTTATAACTTCCATGCTTGGTCAGGAGACGACCACGTGGTCACGTAAATCAAAACCATGCAATGGATCAATTTTCTACAGTGCCTGCATAAAACGATATCCAATTATTTAATCATTTGGAATGAGGGGTAAAACTATATCATCAACCAAATAATTGCCATGCAAATTGATAATATCGTGCACCATATCATATGCTAGTTTAATATTATAATATCAATGATATGATTACATTGACCTAGCAAGTATTGACACCTTTTAACCTTGGTAAATGCCAAAATTGTTCATGCGTAGAACTCCTTTCATCGTTAACCTTATGTCTACTATTGTAATATCACAAATACGATTTGGTTGGTAACATTTCTTTTCTCTAAACATTCACCTTGTTTTGGATAGAGACCATATGTTATAGGAGATCTCAAGCTAACAACTATAGTTCTCTTATGTAAAAATGCATAGTTAATCTCTTATAAAAAGACAATTCAAGTTATAACTTTTATAAATGGCATAATGTAATAGTTTGGAGAATCATAAACGCTAATTTAAACATGGTTATGACCTTGAACTAATTATAGACTGAATGTATATCAAACAAAATAGGTTATGCATGTTTATAATACTTATAGAAACTAATAAACCAAATGGTAACAGAACTATGAAGTGGACAAAGCATATTGTAAGAACATTTTTATGAAATTCTGTTACATAGTTCAAAGCGACAGTACTTTGATGAATTTTGGTTGTGACTCAACTTGGTTCTTACTAATGATTCACCATGTCTTTTGGGTAATAAAGTAGTTATAGAATTAAAAAAAAACTAGAAATTCGACCTGTTTCGAAAGCATTAATCTCAGAAAAACTGTTTGTAGACAGTTATTTAATTGAAGAGAAGTATCATAGAAAAATTAAGAAATTGAATAGGAATTATCCTACTTGAGTCCAGAACTATTAGAACCACATGGTTCGACATGAAGTTAAGGTATAGGAAACAATGATTTCATGTGATAAGGCTTTATGGTTTTAGTTTTCACAATCAAACTTGTAACAACAAGAAGGTTAAAGGTTGTAAGTTTCCTCGAAACGTGGAACAATTGTTACACAGATAAGATATTATATTATTGTTTACATACTGACAAATCAACCATTATAACATTGCAATTTATGTACACTAAAGTAGAAGTACTTTGTAACTGAGATTATAATTCTTAGAGTCACAAACATATCTTACTGTCGCTACGTACTTCTGAACTTTATTACTAGAAAAACTAAAGGAAGCCAAATGGTTTTACCTCACGGAAGCTGTTTAGAATTTAGTAGCTTATTTTACTAAGCTTTATAATTGCAAATAAAACACTGCTGGATACATTAAGAATTTTTTTAAACATACTCGTTCGATCATACCTGTAAACCTGTAAGAACCAGTAATCTTTTGCGTTAGAACAATTGCTAAGTAAGCCCCAGATTCAAAAGTTAGATTCCACCTACTTGACATGAAGAGACTCATCAGTAAACTGAAATAAAACAATACGCAAGTAAACTTTATTCTTGTTACAAAAATGAACTGTTGAGTTAACATAATTGATATTTAGTAAAACTAATTACTTGACTGTTTCTTTTATTGCTAACTTTTAGCTATTAGTGTAACCGCAGGTTTTAGCATTTGTTGTTATCTCAAAATTTTAAATTTTTGTGAAAATTTGGGGTTTTGATAGTGGATGAGACATGTGATAAATAGAGAGGTCACCTCTCTATTTATACTAATTCCTGACATGACTAAAACCCTACTAGGGCCAAATTCACTAGGTGAGTCTAATAACCCTAGTGCCCTGGAACTGCGGGGACTTTTACCCTTAGACAATGGGAGGGTTGCCCACAATGACTTGACATGACTTGTTTACATTATAGATCCTCCTGATAGGAACATCGGGGCATGACATGACATAAGTACATCCTGAAATAAACATCGGGTTACAATAGATAAGAAATAAAAGTGAATACATTCCGAAGTTACAATTACATCAACACCATCTAGCATTTGAGGTACATAAAAATTGTGTATGCCCAAGGTTTGCTATATCATGAATTTGAAGAATCAAAGTTACATAAATTGCATCAAAAAAATTTCAATGGCCAAGGGGAAGAACCCTAAATTAAGTGGTGGAAAAATCAAAATGGCCATTTTGTTGTATTAATATATTCAACAAAATTTAGGAGTACAACCATCAATCCAACCTACCGTCTTTCAAAATAAAAGAATCAATCCGACCTACCTTTTTTTTCACTATTGAAACAAGGTTGCCATCCTTTGTGATAGGGTTGAAGGTGGATGCTATTGTTCTTGACAGTATCTTAAGATACATCAATGATCTGACCTATCTGAGGTATATTGTTGAAGGATTGACTTGATTAGGGTAGCCTCGAATTGCTGCTCATCACCTTACATGGAGTTTCATTAGTATATGCGGCTCCAATTTTCCTAAATGTGCACAATAGTCCCTTTTTTATGCCTAGGGTGCCTTCTCCATGATTGCAACAAACCCAAGACTGATGTTATTTATGCTGAGATTGCACCCAATTTTTTTTTTTTGTAGTTTGTTGAGAATTAATTTGAGGCAGAGACTTAGGGCAGAGGGTGGATGGACTGTCCAGACACACGTGAAATTCTTAATCATTGCCCAGGATTAAAAGTGCTCGGGGTGAAGTTTTAATTTTGTCTTATTATTTTTATCACTGCCTAGAATTATAATTAACCTGTTGTTATCCATTTAAAAGTGTGCAAAATTATCTCTAAAAAGGTCCATGGAATTATGCATATTAGGCTTCAAAAAGATGTTGTGACTTCTATTGAATTATACATCTCTGAATTCTATTGATGAAAACTTAAAGGAATCTGCTGAGAAAGTATAGTACTTTACAAAAAATTATAAAATCCAAGAAGCAACTGATATAGAAACCAAGCATCCACTCTACAAGATCTCCAAGAACTAACATAATTAAAGTGATGGATGTATGCAGACTGCTGCAGACATTATATCTCTACTCATTCTATTTCCTACAAAGTGTTGTAGCTTTCTTAGTGCTCCTCTCTGTTTATCATTTAGGTTCAACTTAATGGTGAAATCAACAAGTCCACGAAAATATTCTAGTACATCTCCTTTATAGTAATGGACAAATAATGATGTTAGGTCTTGGATATCCTGTAGAGTGGATGTTTTAACCTCTTCAGTGCTACTCTATAGTGCATAACCCATCACTTCAGAGAAGATTCTAATGGTTTTCTTGGACATCTTGGGGTATCCTAATCAATTTCATAATGATAGTTGGGAGGAATGCATTCCTAAATTACATGGGCAATAGGATTCTGCTAGGTTTCATGTTGAATTACATATTGAATCTCTTCCAAGGTTGAATGTGTCCATGAGGATATTAAGATGAACATGTTCAATATATATCTTAACTTGAAAAAACATGACATAATAAATTGGTATATATGGATTCCTAGTAAGGGTGTATACTCAATTGTAAATATTCTCAATTTGTTATACAAGATATGGGATCCTATTCTTGATGAGAAATCTGTTGAGGATCTAGTTTACCCTCCAAAAAATCAAGCCCTTGAAAAAAATCCATGAATATTCCTTTAAACAAGGCCCTATTTATGAAAGAACCCATTCTCCTATTATATTACCTCATCCCAAGAATCTGAATTAGATGGTCCATATTGTTGAGATTCGAATGAGGAAAATTTTGTAGGAAAACCCTTGTTTGATGATGAGATGGAAAATGCATCCATTTATCCGTTTCATGAAGTGTTGGATGTTATGTTTGAAATCAATAATCATAGTTTTTGGGACCCCATATATGATTTACATAATGAAGCATCTAATGAGGAACCTAAACATTTGGAAACTATAGAGAAACCAAGCATCCACTCTACAGGATCTCCAAGAACTAACATCATTCAAGTGAAGGATGTATGTAGACTACTGCAAACATTATATCTCTACTCATTCGATTTCCTACAAAGTGTTGTAGCTTTCTTAGTGCTCCTCTCTATTGATCATTTAAGTTCAACTTAATGGTGAAATCAACAAGTCCAGGAAAATATTCTAGTACATATCCTTTATAATAATGGACAAATAATGATGTTAGTTCTTGGAGATCCTATAGAGTGGATGTTTTAACCTCTTCAGTGCTACTCTGTAGTGCATAACCCAACACTTTAGAGAATATTATATCCAATGTATCTTGAACATGCCCACTGTACATTAATTTTTGATGCCTCTCATTTGTAGTAATGATATTGATCAACCAGCTGAAGAAGGATTGAAAAGAGTTCAAATCTAAAATATTAGGCCTTACCAACCTCAAAAGATTGAAGAGCTCTTTAAAATTGTTCAGAAAAAGGGTGCATGACAATAACACCCATATCCTCATATGTATTTAGGAAAGATAATGGAGTATTTTGGTGTCCTTGTTACATGGGAAATTCCCTTCATCTAAAACTAGCAGTCCTGGTCACTCAAGTAGAATTTTTTGGCAAGATTCACCCAATGGTTCAAATTAAACACTTCATATTCTAAGGGTTTATTAAACATGATCAGATGAAATACACTAGGGAATTGATTCAACATCTATACTTACAAATTTGGAAGATGGAAATGGTGGATGGACCACCACTCCTTAATGAAGTCATTCTTTAAATAGAAAAGATGATGGCTAGTAAACCCTAACCATTTTAACTGTCTTTCAAATATTTGTGTTTGAGGGGCCTGAGTATTTTTTTCTAAAAAACATCTAAACCACCCTTCAATGTAATCTTGCATCAATACTACAATTATATATTGTCAAACCCTTATTTTGAATAACCCTTCTTCAATTTTTTTGAGATCCTAGTGCTGCTTCCATGAGCTAGTCACCTGATCTTCATTATCATTCACATATACTACTAGCCAATTTCTCATTTTTCTTTCGGAAAAAATGGTGAGGTTATAAAATTGATGCCTCCACAAGGTTCTAAGATTACAAATATTCCTCTATTTTCTCTCTTTTTAGAAGCATTGAATCTCTTATGAAAGGCGGCCCCCCAAGTTTCTAAGTTTACTTCAGTGGCTTTCAGGAAAATTTTGTTCTTTCTCTCCTACAAAATACCGCAAGTGGTGATCATTTATCAGAGGATGTCTGTATTCCCTATCCATCCAAACTCTATTTTAGTTTATTTTTTTGAGAGGGGAGCACATACTTCTTTCTTCTCACCACAATGATGCCTGATACTTGGGACAAAAAGGTACTAACTGTGCCACAAACCTAAAAACATGACATAAGAGTTATTTAAAGATGATATGGATTATATTAATTAATTAATATAGGTGGAAGAAGGAAGAGAGAAAAATTCAATGATAGTTGTGTCCTTTCTAACATTTAATCTTCTTAATCTTCCACCTATTGCTTTTCTTTGTTTTTCTTATATTTTAACAGCCAAACAAAATAACCCCTGGCAAATATCTGTTATCGCTACAATTTGGGAATTATTGGGTTAGGTTCAAGTTGATTTCTAATAAAAGGTTTTTATAATAAAAAACTTGAAAAAATAAATCCATAACATTTGGCAGAGTTTTGGCAAATCCCTGTTGTCTATACAATTTGGAAAATACTAGGTTAGGTTCAAGTTGCTTTCTAACCTAGGGATTTTATAATGATATTGAATTATAGTCGAAGTTTAGTGTAAAATACCTAGTGGTTAGGGTACGTGTGCCTTCTCCTCGATTTCACACTTGGGTGCATATAATATACACCCAATGGTAGAATGTCACACCTTGAAACTCTGTTTACCTCTATTACCTCTGTTTTCATGGGTACTAAATGAGGGTAACCTTCTCTAATAGCCTCTTCCTTTCCTCTATTGGACTCTAATAGCATTTGAATTTCCTTTATTGTCCTTTCCTATATGAGGATGACGATGACTTTCCTTTATTATCCACGTAGCCCATAATATATCTTTGTCATCACTACAATAGAAATATCACTCAGCTATAATAACAGTGCAGTATAACAACTAATAAACCTGAGCCTACAAGTTATTTTGGAGTAGGACATGAAAGAAAGTAAAGGGAGGAATAGGGATGTAGGGCAGGTGTTAGGGAAATATGGAAAAAATAGTAAAGGTACAAGAAGGGAGAGATAACATGCAGGAGTGATATTACCACGATCCTGGACAATGAGGGAAATCTTATCAGTTTAGTCTCACTAAGATTAAATAAATCTCATTCAATGAACTGCTCTAATAGATCGAGTTAGTAATGAATCCCTGGAGATTTGCAAAATATTTTTGAAATTTTTAAAATCAAAATGAATTAGGGTATTGTTCTTGTTGTTGTCTGATTATGCGGTCCCTTGGGCATAAATATCCCTAGAATCAAGTCTAAATTTTTTTTGAAGGAACTCTGTGCATCAAAAAAGGAAATGCGGTTCGTTTTGAAGTGATTCTAGACATGGACATTGGTGGAAAGCAACATATTTCATAAATCTAGGCATGTAAACAATGATGAAGAGGGTTATTTATAAGTTATGGACCCAACTAGGGATTTTCCAAACATATCTCAGACCCAAACTTAGCCTTGAAATGGAATTCTGGACCAACCCAAAACCATCAAGCAGCAACCCTTTCTCAATTCTGGGTGCATAAGAAGCAATTAAGGGTTGGTTGTGAAAGCTGAAAATAATTTTTTTCCCGCTAATACTGTAGTCCTATGAATTCTTTCCATAGTAACAACCCTAAGCCATGAAATCCATGCTTCATTTTCTAGGTGATAAGAATGAATAACCTTCAAACATCTGAGGTACCTTCATTTTATTCGTCATCAAAGGGCCGAAGGTTGGACACAAACGTGCAACAATTTCCCTATGAACACAAACGCGTAGCAATTTCCGCAGGGGCAATATTTCTAAATGTTGTAATGGCAATTTCCGCAGGCGCAAGAATTCTAAAGGTTGTAGTGGCAATTTCTGCAGGTGCGAGAGGTCTAAAAGTTGTAATGGCAATTTGAGCATTAAAATACATAAACGTTGAACAAGTTTAGTCAAGCACCAACCTCCAATGTGGTCATTATTGAGTTGTCTTTTCCTAATTAAGACATGATTAACTCAGTCCTTTATATTATTGATTATATGTAATTATTGCATATGATATTTTTCCAACATCATCTTAATTCTCTCTTCTTCTTCTCAATGCTCTTTTACAATATTTATTTGTAACACACTCATTATCTTTGGTATTCAATTAGGGTATGGGATGTAAATTATCATTATTTTTTTCATTTCATTTCCTAATAAGTTGTGGTAAATCATTTGTGAGAGATCTAAAGCATTAGACTCATTAACCATTAAAGTGTAAACTCTATATTATAACATAATCATTTAATAAACTATATAGATATTTGCATTAAGATCAAAAGTGTCTATTGTCTATTGGCATAGATCAAAAGTGTCTATTGTCTATTGGCATAAAAATGATTTGCTTTCATAATCAATCATTGTTTAATATTTTGTATATATTTAAGTACAATTAACTAACTATTTACATGTAAAGATTATAATAATAAAATTGAGAGTTGTGACATCTTTTTATCTAAACATACCACGTATAAGAAAATGAATTATAGTGTTTGTGTTATCTCATAATAATTAATCAAGGTCATAATTTCAATTTTTTTGAAATCATTATCTCTTGATTATAAAAATCAAACATCTACTTGTGGAACTATTTACATTAAAACCTTTCCAAAATAATTAAACATCAAATAATTTCCATTTACCTTTAT